>PVLD010022893.1:0-28443 GCA_004027595.1 Dinomys branickii | reverse complement strand
AAATTTGCATGTCTGTATATGGGTCCATACATCTACAATTCGAAGATATCAATGGATAAAGCAACAACTACTGTTGAGACCATATCACCTTGTCTATAGATTAGTTGTGATTGTACTATTTTCTATGATAATGGGTGTCTGTTTGTCAATATGTTTTTGTACTTTTATGTTTCTAAAATTAAAAAAAAAAATAAATAAAATAAAAAAAAGAAACAATTTGTACCATGTGTATGAAGACATACAGCACATACAGCAGGTGAAGACACCACACGTTGTATTATGCTGAGGGAATGGTAATCATTGCTATAATATTAAGTGAAAATTGAGAGGAAGTGCTGACAAATGAGTCAATAAAATTGAACAAAGACTTTGCCATCATTAAAGGTTATACTAAATCATGAAATTGTCTTATATGTGGGGATAATACTGTGAAGGGGAGTGAGATGATTTAAACAGAGTGCTGGAAGCCTGTAATTTTTAGAGTTGAGGGAAGAAGGGAGAGAAAGGTTGATCTGAGTTCTTTAAAGGTTACTGATGATGAAGTTAGAGAACACAGACTTAGAAGTCATTTCTCAATTTAATGTAACACTGGTTTCACTTTAGCATTAATCACATCAGTGTAACATTTGTGAATCAAGCCTCATGTATAAAGAATACTGGTACTAAAGTTGTGGATATCACCGGGCTATATCGATCCCCAAACTTTTGGAAGGCTTTGGTGAGATGGAACAGAATCAATAGAAAGAGTTGAGACTGACAATTGAGAAACAGAAATAAGTCAAGCCTTTTAAACATGAAATATTGTCAAGGTCATTTTAAGTGCTCTGAATCCATGCCTTCCCTGCTTGTTTATCATGATTTCTCAATTTGAATGTATGGAAAAATGCCTAGCAAATCAGTTAAACACAGTTCTGTGTGTCTGTAGATGATTGGCATGTAGGCCAGCAAGCCAAGTGAATAAAACACACGCAGATATGATATAACCAATGAGATCATAGACTAGGCGGGGTAAAAGGCAAAGAAGCAAATGTGGACATTTTGAAAGAGCTCTGATCTTTAACATCACCTTTGTACATCACTGTCCAGTCACTTCAGCCCGCAAACAGTGAACTTCCAGGCCTTTGGCCTTGGACAGGTCCTGTGTCTTTGATTCCTTTAGTTTTGTGCCTTCCTTTTACATGAACTGAGTGACTACAGATCTTCCAGGTCACCAGCTTGCACATGGCCATTCGGAATTCTACCTCTGACTTCTCAAGCACTGTAGAGTTTCTGCTCCTGCTGCTTTAAGGAACCTCACACATCCCCTTACATAATTACACATACATTTTATATTGATTCTTTTCCTCTAAGAGACCCTAACTATGACACCTCTTTCTAATCAAAACCTGAGATAACACTAATGAAATATTGCAAATTTAGTTTAATTGATTCTCAGGGCTGGACAAGAAATTTAACTTCAAATATATTCTCAGATTTATACCAGAAATTTTGTTCAATTGAATCCTTTTGACACAATTTCCCCTGTTGCAAATTTTAACTCCAAATGGAAGTACGTGTGACGCTGATTATACAGTCTGCCAAAAATGTGTACACACTTCAGGAAAAGAGAAAAAATAGTATGATATCTATTATGGCTTATATCTAGATGCCCCCCCAAATGTCATGTGATCAGAGAAGGAGCATTTCAGAGATGGGTGATATATAGTGTGTAAAGGTGAGATTAAGTGTGTGATGCTGGAAGGAAGGGTGTGTGATTACTGAATTACTTCAGTACCACTCACTGATTGGTTTGATACAGTTCTGAGGGTAGGTAATAGGAAGGGTCCACCTTGGGTGTAAGTGCTTCCTGCCCCAAGGGCGTGTAGACTAATTAGAATATAAGGGACAGAAAAGGGGCTGGCATTGGAGGTTGTTGCTTTGCTGCTTTGATACTTCCTGTCTTGCTGTCTCCTGCTTTGTGCCTTTGATGAACTGTTTCTCCTCTGTCATGACACGCTGCCTTGAAGCCAACCTACTACTATCAACAGAACCCTGTACAAACTGTGAGCTACAATAAACTTTTCCTTCTTTAACTTTGGGTGTTGGGTATTCTGTCTCAGCAACTAGAAAAGTAACTAAGAAAATGTTCTTTTAAACAAAAGATGTTACCCTGGTATGGAGGACACTAGAGGATGTTGTATATCACAGAAAACCCACTATACTGTCTGCCCTTAAACAAGAAATTGAAAATGCATGTGCAGTAATCTCAATGACTCAAGTTACCGAAGCAGTAGTTCCCTATACTAATGTCTGAAATCTAATGTTCACCACTTTGAGCGTCTCTTGTATTAATAGAGGACAAAGATAACTTTTTTTCAATGTCGTGTTATTGCAGTAAATTTAGCACTAAAATATTTATATGAGATTTTCTTTTTCTCAAGTGTGTACAGCTTTGTTTTGTAGACTCTGTATAATGAGTGAATGTGTCTATGTAATACACATAATGATTATATACTACATGATATATACTCTATATACTATAATACAAATTGTACATTAGGTTATGTGATATATAGTAGCATAATACATATAATTATATATACATATACCCATGTATATACCCATTATTATATATAAATATATAGACATCAATATGTAACTTTTAACAGTCTACCTCAAACCTCATGATAAGTCATCTAACTATATATATATATATATATATATATATATTCAAATGGTTTCATGGAACTCTTGGTTTTATGTGCTATTTTACTGACTTTCTAATAGTGCAATATTTTACAAAAAATGAACTCTACATTCTGAAAGCAATATCTTCTCTTTACAACTTTTGCTGTTTGTACTCAGGTAAAGTAAGTGGAACAAAGAAAGAATAGAAAATAAAATTATATGTTTTCACCTTTGCCCTGTATTTTTTCTTTATTCAGTAGTTATGTCTTTCAGATCCTGACCTTTGTTTTGTTTTACTTACTGCTTCTTTTTTAATTTTTTCTGAAAGAAATGCTTTAGGAAAATGATGAGTGGACATGTGGTAATCCCCTGTTTCTAGGCCTTTTTTGGTGGAAAATAATTAAAATGAGAGTGATATATAATCACCTGGGGTGAGTGAGTTTGGTGCCAGAAACCATGCATACTTTCAGCTCTATAATAATAGGCAGCCACTGTGCTTCTTAGGTAACAATTTCATCATTGAAAAGCTGAGGGAGGAGGAGGCTCCATAAACTGTAAGGAAGCTCAGAGCTTATGTCGAAAAACAACTGAAGATTTACAAGACACATGACGAAATCTCATAGCCAAATAGAAATCCACAATTCCAAAGCCATTGTTCCACCATAACTGCCTGATCACCTAAATTGAAATTACTCTTATCTCCATGTTCGCTTCATCAGTTCTTTTAAAATGTATACAGTATCTCTTTGGAACAAATATAGACCATTCCTTATTCACACTTTCTATTTCCTTTTGATCTTTGCTGTAAAATGGAAGGGTATTTTGTTCCATTCTTTCTGCCTGTGTTCTCTCATTTGTAAAATGGAAATAGTAAGAATAGTTGATATGAGGATGGAATGGGTCATTTTATGAAAAAGTGCAGAGGAGCGCCTATCACGTACTTGGCGCTATGCACTTAATTAGTATTAGAGCTTTCATCTCGAAGCATAATGTTCCCCCAGAAGGGGCGTGCTAAAGTATGCCAGATTCCTGCAAACAGTAGAAGGTGCAGGTGGAGTCAGGTGGTAAGACACAGGCATGAACACTTAGAGTCAAACAGAAGCTTGAAAAGTGATTTTGAGGCTGGTAGAGATTTGATAAAATTAATACATGGCATTCCACAAGAGACATGGAATTCAGATACATAAAGTCTGAGTTTGAGTTCAAAAGAATGTCAGCTACCTCTAGGCTTCCAGGGTCTTCCATTAATCCACACAGGAACTACTCATGGAGCATGACCTAGCTCCAAGGTCAAGAAGGGCTGGGTGACCTATGTCTTCTTCAAAATGTTGTTTGAAGCATATCTTTCTGCCTTAATTTCAAATGTTCTTTCTAAGAAAGGTTTGTGCTTACTTTTAGCTCAATTTCAGGTTCTTCTCTAGATGTGCAAATGTCTATTTCAGAAAGCCTAAATCCACCGTTTTTCTTTTAAAATTTCAAATAATACCCATAAAATAAACTAGCATATGGCATTGTCTTATTTGCACAGTTTACTCATGTGAATCACATGTAGCACTTGACATTTGGATTTGGGTAGAGTTATGTAATTATCAATTAACATGCAGATAATTCTAAGGAACTGGTTTATGTCATCCTAGTAAGTTACAGAGGTTTGATTAAATCCAAATGTCTGGGGAAAAATCAATTCTGACTTTTAGAATGTGTTTCTAGAGTTTTAAAAAGTTACTTAATATGAGAATAAAGTTGAATATCATGACCATTGTAAATTCTTCTTTTGTTCTAATCAAAATATGTGCAGAAGAGATCTGGTAATATAGTCAGTAAAGAAGTACCTCCACAGGATTTTCATCATCAAATAAGTTTTGAAACACTGGTGAAAGGATGATGAAGGAAAGAATGAAAAAAAAATCTGTGTTGAAAGAGAAACATATCAGTGATTATTTGTATCTATTTCCTATTAAGGAAACAGTAGACACCAAATGCATTTTAGTAATAATAGGAAAACAAAAGTGCTTCACATAAACATGATGGAACACATTTATACCAGACCACCTTGGAATTCTAAATCTTCAGGCAAGATTTGCAGTTGTCTAGATTGGTGATAAGATCAGTCCATTTCAAGAGACCCAAGTTCTTTCAAAGAAGTCACAAGGCCTTAGGAATGAAGTATACATCTAAAATAATGCTTCCATACAAGAAAGTATAAAAGATGTATCTCCAAGTAATTTTCCAAGCACATGATGAGGCTGTGAGGGAAAGGAGAAAGTCATTCTCAGGCTTGTAATTCCTGTTGCATAGCCACTGGGAGCTGTGTGAGTCACTGAGCACATTTCAAGGAATGGCTGTCATGTGTCGCTAACCGATTCTCACTGCAGTTGGGCTCTAGGGTACTTGGGATCTATTTTGAGGAGGCTGCAAGCAGTGGAAGCCTGCTGGTTCCATGGTAAAGAAATCTCAGTCACTCTTGATAATGTGGGGAAATAAAACTTTCAGTCCAAGTACATTTTCTCCTTGCTATGATTCACACTGCATATATTTCTTTTTTGCCACTTTTCCTTCTAACGCTCCCTTTCTTGTGCTCATTTATAAGGCAGTTCCATCATTTTTCTCCCTCTGAAGTCTGTGAGCAAGACATAAAGTGGGAGTTTTCATTAATCCCTGAAAAAAATGTGAAGCAAGAATTAGTGCACACAATCTGCATTATTGTCAGTCCAGTGGCATGAAATATTAGACAGGAGAATGTGTCTCTTCTGTATTTCTCGGTTCAATGTTGATAGACCCATGGTTAACTCACAAATCTTTTGTGGTGATTAGAAAAACTTCTTATTTAGTTATAGTCCTTGAGGTAAGCAAGATAGTAGAACACATGTCATATTTCCTGAAACTTATTACTACATTGCCTTCCATGCCAAAAAAGACGTTAGAGATTGATCAGATAAAAGATCTTAAAATATACAGTTGATTCTGGATTACCTGAGCATACCAAATGTAATTACAAAGCTCATTACAGGAGGGAGGAATTTTGTCAGCTTCTGAGAGGAAAATACAACAACAGAAAAGTAGCTGGAGTGAGAGCGTTTCAGATTCATAAACCAAGGAATGTTCACAGGCTCCACAGAGGGGGAAAAAATGGGGAAACAGCTTCTTCTCCTGAAAGAAAGTGTCCTTGTCGGCCCATTTTAGACGGCTGGTTTTCAGAACTCTGAGAACATAAATGAGTATCGCTTTAAGACACTAAGATAATTATCCTTTGTTATAGCAGCAATTAGAAACTAGTACAGTTCAGAAATGAATGAGAAGAACATGGCATCCTCAGCTTCTCTGACCAGGAATATTCTCCCCATGAAGTGCATGAGAAATAAAGTGATTTTTTCTTTGTATGCATTTGTATTCTTCCATAAAAATGTTGGCATATGACTTTCAAGGTGGGTCCTGCCATCCTAAATATTACGAACTTCACACATAATAACTCATGATACCCTGTGAAATTATGTGTTCACCAAGTTGGCTCTTACCCAATATATTTCCACTTTACTCCAGTGCCCTCTTTCTTCCCAGTTTTTCCTAGTGTCAAGTTTAGTTTATGCTTGTGTCCTCTTACAATGAGTTTTGAGGTGTTGTCAGACTCAGAATAAATTTTTCTGGAGCCTTTAAACAGTTACACATTTTCCCATGCAAAAAAAAAAATAATAAAGTGGATAAATATGCTATAACAAATAGAGCATCTCAACAAGAAATTACCAAAACAGATAATTTTAAAACACAATTATCTGACAATTATCTGACCAATTTTGCATGTCTGTATATGGGTTCATATGTATACACTTCGAAGATATCAATGGACAAAGCAATAACCACTGTTGAGATCATGTCACTTTGTAGAGCAGTTGTGATTGTACTATTTTTTATGCTAATTTGTGTCTGTTTGTTAATATGTTTTTGTGCTTTTATTTTTTTTAAATTAAAAAAATAAAAATAAAACACAATTATCTGCAGTGCATCCGTTCAAATACCCTTGCTACCATTTTTCTCTTTAAATTTTGACTTCCCCTTCTGGTGGCCCAGTTTTATTGGGTTTGTGTAGCTACTGCTGGGGAAAAAAAAAAAAAGTCAAGATCCAAGAATAACAATGGAAATTGTTTATATGTGACTATCATCTTTCTGAGGTTTTCATATTTTTTAACAAGTTCAAAGATGATTGGGGTTATTTCAGAAGCCAGGTCTTTATAACTATTTCAATTCTACCTGCTTTGTAATCATTGCTACCCACTTTTTTACCTAAGCTGTTTCTATCTCATCTCCTGTATGTGTCTGTTTCTTTCAAGGAAGTTTAGAAACAATATGAGTTGACATCCTATGCAACAACAGAATTTAAAAATGTACACAGCATGGGTACACTTGTCCCTGAAGAGTTGCTTTGAAAAATGCATTCTGATGCAAAAATAATTTTTGCATAAATGTAAAAAACACAGCTTAGCTTTCCTCTCAAGTCATCCAATTTTGATGTCACTAGTGAAAACAGTAGTCCTGCTTTACCCTACGTAGCTGGCTGGGTAGGTAGAGAGAACTCTTTAGAGGTATTATAGTAAATAAATGTGGACATATAAAACATCCATTTCTGCCTAAACATTATTCCTCAATGTTTCATGAACACAAAGCAGTCACAGAGCACTGGTACTACTTGGCAAAATTCATAGTACACAAGGGGTGTTGTGTTGTTAGCAAAAACAGTCTAATGGGAAAGAGGAGAAAATCATGGAGAGAAGGCGTCTGACCTAGTGCTATCGTGTCATGTATTCACATCTGTCAGCATAGGCAGATGGAAGGTTCGCAGTACTAGGTGAAAGCTCAGATAATCATAATCATGGTGGCTCATTTTCTAGGGGTCTGTCAAGGGTGGTAGGGTCCACCATAATAATTTATACTCAAGAGGAAGAATCTAATTTGGACCCAATATCATTGTGGATGTGTACTATTTGACTAAATACTAGCATAGCCTTTATCCAGTAACCGGGGATATAATTTGGAAGTCTGGAATTTACAGACAGAAGTCAAGAAAAACATAATTTGGACCTCATGGTAAGTATCAGGGAGCGAACGGAATCCATAGGAAAATCAATTGAAATTCAGAGCAAGTTTCTTATCTCAGGAACCAGGGGAAAATTTGAGAAGGAAAAAGAGATAAAAAACAAGATGTATGCTGGGAATGAGATTCAAATTCCCTCTGTACATCCAGATGCTTCTGGATGCTCCGTACACCCCCATTATCAGTGGCTTTCCCCTGGCAAACTTTCATAAGGGTATAGAGTGCTTGACTTAGACTAGAGATGTACCAGTATTGTGGCCATAATTCTCCACTGTGTGCAACAGAAAACAAGGAATTATATGCTAGTATAAAATGAAATGGATACCAGGTAATCTTGTAAAAACCTAAAATATAAAGTTCTTCTCTTGCCATTATCAATGACTTTACTGGGAAAAAGACTTGGGTTTACTCCTAACACTGCTCTGCAATATAAGCAATAATAATAATTACTATGATATTATTGATTGCCATAAAACAATCTGTGTATTACCTATATATATATATATATATATATATATATATATATACACACACACACACACATATATACACACTAACTGAATTTAGTTACTTTATGAAGCAAAAAATAAGCAGTTGATGTAACTTTCTAACATTTATTCACAATTATTATGTGTTAGAGCAGGAATGCAAATGCCAACTGTATGTTCTCAAGTTTCTGCTTTAAAAAATAATAATGAATTGTCTTCTTTGTAATTTCAGGAGGAGAGAATATATGGTCCCCCAGCCAAGTGTTCTGAACTGTGTAGAATCTGCCTGTGAGGAATTAACTGCCGTAAGATTCTGTCTTGTCTACCTTTGCGACTGTAACATAGGGAAGGAGGAAAGTTGAGTGATTCTCGTCAAGCCTAATGTCACTGCGGCCAAAGCAAGAATTCCTTTGTTGGTTCTTCCTCAGGTACTTTACTCACATGCTCAGTATTTGACTCGTTCAAACAATCTCTTTCCAATTCTCCCCATTCTCTATATTTGGAATGAGTGCTGTGCCAAACATCTAGCCTTGGAACAGCCAGCAAAATGTCCTCAAGCCTAGCTCACAGCGCTCTCTGCTGCATTGATTTTCTAGGAGATTTATGGCGTTGACCTGATCTCAGTGAAGAAACTAAATCCAATTCACTAAGGAATTACAAGCCTGTCGGATCAATAATCTATTTATCTCCTTCACTTTGCCATCTTTAGACACTCCAAACTTGTCATGGGAAATTGAAAGCATTTTAAAACTATAATTATACAGCCCCAGGTAAGGTCTTCAATATTTCTGAAGAGTTTCAATCACCTTTGAGGAAATACTCTTTGGTTTGGGTAATAAAGATCACACTCTGGTTACCAGCCAAGTACTTAGCCTGAGTTCATTAATAGAAATACAGTGTCAAGATAATAAAACTCCATAATCATAGCATTTTCCATAAGGGGGCATTGAGTTCAGTTTTGGGAGCCTAGTTTTAGAATTAACTGAGCTGAAACATATCCAGAGGAAAACAAGTAGAACTGTAAAGATAATAACATTTTGAAAAAAAAAAGATGAAAGTTTGTATTTTTCTGGTGTAGAAAGAAAGATAGGAACTTGGAAGAAAATTTTAAATACTCAAAGACAGATACATAGACAGAGAGTTATCCTATGGAGACCCACACACCATCCCGTCAAATCAACTAGAAGAATTTATTTTGGGATAGAAACAATCTTTCTTATGATTGTAACTCTGATAAATTGAAACTTTTTTTCCTGGAGGTAGTTATCTCTATTATATAGGAGAAAAGTCAAGCTAAATAAGTACCTGTCAGGAGTAGACTCTGAGTTGAAATGGAAAGCAGTGGGTACAGGGGTAGGAAGAGCATGCCAAGTGCTCCAGTTCTGCACGGCAATGGAAGCGTCTCATCCACAGGGTCTGTTGCTACCACTTCTTTTAAATTATCTCACTTGTTCTTACTCTCTTCTTCCCCAGTAACATTTTCTGACTGCAGTCTATTGCTTTGAATTTGACTTCTGACCTTATGGAGCTTTCATGCCTGAGACCCCTCTTCTGAGATCTTTAATACTTGTTTCTGGTTCCTCCCATAGTTTTACAAGTGTGACTGTATGATCATGCAGATGTGTGTCACGAATCACTGGATAAAAACATTTTTGTTCCCTGAAGATATCATATCAATCCTTTATTTTAGGCAAGTTAAAAGGTTAAGACAGTGAAATTTTGCAGAAGTCAATTATGATCGATGATATTTATTCCATAGAGATTCTACCTTCATACTGTACTTTGCTCCTTCACTTTGTGTACTATTTTTTTGGTCGATGTTCTCTTGATTTATACAAATACAACTTATTAGGCTAAAACTAAAATGAATCTACAAAGTCTTTTGCTTAAAGCTTTAAAAAATACATCATCGGTCTCTTGCCTGTTGGGTTTTTTTCCCATTGAAATGTTACAGCTCCATTTTGATGTATCACTTCTTTGAATTTATTCCTTCAAAATCTCTTAGTCCATCATCCCTTGTATCTGGACAGAAAATATTTACCATTTTGCTCATGTGATAAACCCTACATCCCCAGTCTCCCATTGTCCTGACATTATTTTTGTTCTATTTACTTTATTCTAACCAAGCAATATGACAGTCACCTCCAAAATTTTGCTCATATAGTATGCTGTCCTTGAAACATCATTGGCTTCTGGATCTCTACATCTCTTATATCATGCTTATCTCATCTAATTTTAATATAATCATGTGTTTCTATGTCTCTCAGTAGGGTTTTTAACAGGAATTCTCAAATCTGAGCATGTATTACAATAGAGTTCCATGAAGGCAAAGATTTCTAGGTCACATCCAACTTTCTGACCCACGCGGTCTGAAGTGGGGACTAAGAATTTGCATTTTTAATGAATTCCAAGTGAATGTCAAATTGCTGCTTTGGAGATCACACTTCAGTCTAAACTGCTCTAAACTATAGTTGCTTGGTAAGAGGGTCCCATGACATCTGTTACAGTTATTAGTTAGATTGCAATATATAGTTGATATATGTTATTGGCAATGTGAGAGATATAATTTCTTTTGGGGGGAATATGATCTATGTATTTCAGGAACTTCTGCAAAATCCTTTTCTCACTACACGGTAGGAGTGACCTCGCTTCATTTGTCACAACCAAAATGTCACACTTTGCAAATGCTGAAAATGATTGCACTAGAGGAGGCGAAGATATCTGATTATTTTTGTTGCCAATTACCTTTGATCCAGGCAATTATGTAAATAAAAGTTTATATGAAAATAAAATTATAAAATATCTTTCAAGTAAATATCCATGTCGATTCATTTCTACTTAGCGATCTTACAAAGCCTGGTTTAAACACACAGGGTTCTCAACATTGTTAAGACAACTACTAGATCTTGAAGTCCTATGATCATATAACTAGCTTTATGGTAGAGAAATATGACCTGGGCCTGGGGATACAACTGGACGGCATAAGCACCTGCCTGGCAAGTGCAAGGTCCTGAGTTTGATTCCCAGTACCTGAGAGAGAGAGAGAGAGAGAGAGAGAGAGAGAGAGAGAGTGAGAAATCTGACCTGAAGTCTTTCCACCAATGTATTCTTCCAAAATTGGGCATGACATACTTGTCTGAAAACCTTCAAGGTATTTCCTGGCTTTTGCTATCATAAAAATAATACAGATTTGGGATGGCAGAGAGCATATGTGCAAAAGCAAGAGCCTGGTGATTTAATACACAATAGTTCTGTCCAATCATAAAATCACACTCTGTATGTTTATTATAATCTGAAGGATTTCTATTTACTTCCCACGAAAAGAACAAAAAACAGGTAGACAGAAAGATGGTAAATGGCCCTTCCTTTGGTGTCCCCTTCTCTGTCTTGTAAAAACAGGCAGCTTGATGAACAAATAATTGAACAAACAATTGTGGACAAGAAGCTATGAAGAGATTTGATAGCATGATGTTACAAGTCCTGCTTTAGCTGTGTATTCTATTTGTCTATGATCCCACTCCCAGAGTTTTTAGAAATATGTCACGAGGCCTATTAATTTTGGTCCAATGACTATAAAACATGACTGTGAGAGAAAAATTCAAATTAAAATGTAAGCAAAGGGGGGTGGTGTGAGTTTACTAACCTGAGGGTTTCCTGAGCCTCACTTCACTTTTACTAGAGTACCTTTGTGTCAATTTGTTAGTACAAAAATAAAAGTTCATTTGAAAATCTCTGCAGCTGCTCAGAAACAAATAAAAGATTAAAAGTGGATGTCCTATAATACTTCTTTTTCTTCTTCTTCTTTTTTTATTTTTATTTTTATTTTTTTTTTGTCTTTTTGAGACAGGGTCTCTCTGTGTAGTTCAGCCTGGCCTTGAGCTCACTTTGTAGCCCAGGGTGATCTCGAACTTGCAATGATCCTTTCTGCCTCAGGCTCCCAAGTGCTAGGGTTACAGGCATGTGCCACCACACCTGACCCATAAATACTTAAATTACTGAGAGGCATGCACTATCTTCTCACTGACCCTACAAAACTTTATATAATGAATATTATTAGCTATATTTTACTCTTCAAAAATCAAAGTACAGAGAAGTAACATGACTTTACCAAGCCTGAACTCCAGAAACAAAATGTGAGCCAAATGTTTCTCATTTTGTGTTAATATTTTACCCACCATGTAATTTTTGGCATAGATGCTACTGAGCAATACAGGATCATCTAGGAGAAAAAGCTGCTTCTACTTTGAAAATACGTTACCGAGTTAGCTCAGCCGACAGCACTTTTGCTCCTTGTTTCCTGTTATTTATTCAGACTGAGATGTGTAGCTCTCCTTTCTGAAAATCTCTAGACCCCACAAGTACTACCCATGACTTAAAATATATCAGGACACAAAATCTAAGAATCTATTGGTCTGAAAGGTGATTCACAATTACTAATATCAAGAGTGTGAATCACAGTTGTTAACAACAGGTTGTACTCACTATTAAGCTATTATCAACCTCAGGTTACCATGAAGATTTATATTAAGAATCTTACACGATGACCCTCAGAACAGTACTATAAGGTAGATACTGACACTTGACATATTTTATAAACAAGGATACTAAAATGTTGTGTAGTGGGACTGTCTGTGTTTTACAAATATTAGAGTAAGCAAGTAATTTTTTCAAGGTCAAAGCCAGAAGTCAAATCCAAGTCCTTAGATTCTGGCTGTTAAAACTATTTATGCTGTTCCCTCAGGAAAGTAAGGCATTTATTAACTTCTGTGTCATTCAAATTTCCTCATGAGTTTATGGGCTTTATCTGCTAAAATTATACATACAAAAGACATACTGAGCGCCCGCAGGGTTATAGACAGTAGACATAGACAAAAATAAGACCCACATCTCAGATCCAATTTATCATTTGTATAACTTTCAGAAAGGCAATTTCAATCTTTAATTCATAGGCTTCTAATGTGAAGATTAGGAACAGTAATTTTGCCTCTTTTATCAGGTCCCTGTAAGTATTAAATCACTTTTCAGGTTCAACATACAAGAAGTGTTCAACCAGGTACAAGGCCATACACCTGTAATCTCATCACTCTGGGAAAGTAAGGCAGAAGGATTGCAAGATGAGGCCAGCCTGGGAAACTCTGAGACTTAGGAAGACCCTATCACAAAATAAAACCTAGGAAAAAGAGCTGGAGATGTAGCTCAGTGTGATGGCTCTGTTTTCAATGCTTTATATCAAAAAAAAGAAGAAGGAGGAGGAGGAGGAGGAGACTAAAGAAGAGGATGAGAAGGAGGCAGGAAGGAAAAGAAAAGAATCTAAAACTGGAAGTGATCACAATGTTAATAGCTGAGATAGTCCTCATGAATGCAGAGATAGAAAAATATATTTGCATGATAGAGCATTACTCTGACTGAAAGAATACTAAACTCGAATCCTTTGTAGAAAAATGGACTCACCTTGCAATTTGTTAAGCAAAATAAATCAGACACACAAACTTCTTTTATGTGAGAAATGCAAAGTATGATAAAGAGCAGAAGGAAAGACAAATACGTGGAAGTAGGTATACATATCTTTCTCATATTGAAAAAGGAACAAGAAATAGAGGGGAGTGTGAAGGAAGAGAGGGAAAGAGGGTGAAAAAGAAATTGAAATATGTTTTGTACACGTACCAACTCTGCAGAGAGTGCAATCATTAAGTAACACAAGCATGTACTAGTGAAAATAAAAACTAAAAAGGAAAAAATCGGTATGAAGTACTACATGATTTTAGTGCCAAAAGTGAAGAGGAGAGTTGTTTCATGTTGAGGTTAAAAAAAAAAAAAAAAAAAAAAAACTGAAGCACTTTAGGTTTGAGAGTCTTTTGAAGCAGCTATCCTGTCCCCTCTTAGGTAAGGAAACTGGAACTTATTTTAGAAAAAAAGTTCCTCATAATTTTGCAAAATAGTCTTTGCATAATATGTTACTGTAGACTAGTGGTTTTAGGGATTCCTGTTTTGTTCTGCTTACTCCCAAAGTACTGCAACTGTGTTCAGGAAGACTTTGTGGGGTACCTGTGATTCAAAGTTGAGAAGCAAAGAAATGTGATTCTCTTTAGGGGCAGCCACACATCAAAAGTCTTGTATTTAATACATCCTTTTTGAATTTTTTCCCTGTTCACATCCTGTAAATGAAAAAGACAATACTTTTCTGAGCAACCTATCTATGCCAAGGTAATTTTATGCGCTTCAATATTTAGTTATTACCCCTGTAAGGTAGGTTTTTTTTTTTTATTTTAAATATAGAAAAAGTAGGACCAAGCATGTTAAAGCATTTGGCTAAGAATCTATGAGAAATAATAATCCTGGCTTTTACCTTTTACTAAAATTGGTTTCTGGAGTCTATTCTGAATTTTTTCTATCCTCTACAATCTGTGGATTCATTTCCTCCTTCACACTTCAGATATCTGCTGGAATTTTCCGTGATACTGACTTTCTAGTCCAAGCATACTACCTCATGCCTTTCTCTCTTCTTTCTTTCTCTCTCTCTTCTTTCTTTCTTTCTTTCTTTCTTTCTTTCTTTCTTTCTTTCTTTCTTTCTTTCTTTCTTTCTTTCTCTCTCTCTCTCTCTCTCTCTCTCTCTCTTTCTTTCTCTTTTTTTTCTTTTGCTCTCTGGTTTCCCTTCATTTTGTTCTTTCTTTTGAAATTTTTCTCATTTTCTTTCTGTTTTATTCCTCTTTCTTTCTGTAGAGCATCCTCAGATATGTCATATTTTAATTTCATAAAGAAGAGAAAGAAATTCTGGAATGTAATCATATTTGCCACCATGATCTTTTCTGAAGGTTGCTCTTATACAGACTGGCATACGGACAAGCTAACTCTACTCTGGAAGGAACAATTGAAAAGTATATCAGCATACTTGGAGCTCCACAGGAAAATTGCAATTCATGATGTTCCACGTGACTTCAAGTCTGCTCCATCAGACATCTTCGGTGCTGGAATGTGAACACATTATAGATCCACCTTAGGTCACATATGCATTACGGCTTTGTTGTAAAAGATAATCTAACCTTCCCATAGTGCTAATTAAGTTTATACTGCCATGGCTACTGGTCATTCAGACCTACTGTACTTTCCTGGGTTAAAAGTCTTCATGTTTCCCTGGTAATGAAGAGAAATATTTCACAGTCCTTGTCACACAATTCAAAACCTTCCCAATACATTCTCCCACTTAACTCAGTATTTCTTTTTCCATAGTCCCAAATATTATGTTTACACCCTTCCTTTATAGTACCACATACTCCACTCATTTCTTTTGTCTCAGATTTTACATCAAATCACTAAACAAACTACCACAGGCCTTACTAGTTAGTAATACTATAATTGCTCTAGATGGATGCATCCCCATGCTCATTTGATTAAAAAAGCATTTGCAGTAGTTTCTAGCATGGCAATAAGAAATTACTATAAACTTAATAGTTGAAGAGCAAAGCACAGAAACTTATTCTCTCACAGTTCTGGAAGCTGCAAGTCTGAAAGCAAGGGGTCAACAGGCCTGGTGTGTTCTAAAGCCGAGTCTCTGAGAAAATATCGTTCCACACTCTCTCCTAGTTTCAGGGGCTGCTGGCAAGCCTTAGCTGTTGCTTGTAGACACGTTACTCTAATTTCTGTCTTCATCTACATGATCACTACATGATCATCCTCCTCCCTGTGTCTTCAGCTCTCAAATCACCCTCTGCCTCTCTTTTGTCATACATTTCAGACAGCATTGTCTCATTTCAACTTCATTTAACTTAATTGCATCTGTGAAGAAATTTTACCAAAAAAGGCCATATCTGCAGGTTCTGCTTGGGCATGTCTTTGGAGGGGTGTACCACACTAAAATTCTGGCATGGATAAAATTCTGGCATGGATGATTTGACAAAAGATATAGTAGGTGCTTACACTGAGGTGATTCATTGATCCTCTTTTAACTATAAGCTTGGAAAAATATTTCCATTTTTTAAACTCAAGATTTTATAATGTGACATTCTAACTATGTTTCTCTTTTGATATTCACTTTTATTATAGTAACATAATTACATTGAACTTACCATGTCATCCATGTGAAGTACCATTTAGTAGTGTTAAGCATATTCATATTATTCTGTAACAGATCTCTAAAATATTTTATACTGTAAAACTAAGTTCCACATACATTAAATACTTTTCTAACTGCCCCATATCTCCAGTCCTTGACAAATTCTTTTCTCACTTGCTATTTTTGTGACTTTGACTACTCTAGGTAAGTCATAATATGAATGGACTCTATAAGATTTGCCTTTTGTACTTAGCTAATTTCATTTAGTATGATGTCTTGAAGGATCTCTGGAGTTACATGATGTGAGAGGATACTTTTCTTTTTAAAACCACATAGTGCTCCACTGCATGCACGCATTACACTTTCTTTAGCTTTCCCATTGAGAGACACTTGGTTGCTTCCTCCTTTTTGCCTATTGTGTAAATTGATGCAGTGAGCATGTGTATGTGAATGTCTCTTCGAGATTCTGCTTTAACATTTTTTGATACATTTCAAGACGTAAAGTGCAACATTTTATATCTATTCTATTACTTAATAATTTAGTAACTTCCCTACTGTTTGGCACATGTACAATATTTTAAACCCACCAACATAAAACAAGGGTTTCTAAATTCTCCACATCCTCACCAGCACTTGTTTTCTTAAAATGGCCATCTTAAGGCATATAAGAGTGTAGAATATTATTTTGGTTTGATATGTATTTTGTTAACGATTGATGACATTGAATATATTTTATTTTGCTTATTGTTCAATTACATATCTTCTTTGGACATTTGTCTATTCAGTTTGGTGCTCACTTTTAACTAAGTTTGTTGTTGATATGTAAAAGTTCTCTATGTATTCTAGATACTAAACCTTATTAGGATAATGTACAAATATTGTCTACTATTTTATAGATTGCTTTTTCTTTGTATTAATTGTTTCTTTAGATATACATACCTTTTGGGGGGTTTACGGTGAATTAAACTCAGGACCTTGCACTTGCCAGGCAAGCACTGTTCCACTAAGTTATCCCCCCAGCCTTGTATATAATAAGTTTTCAAGTTTGATGTAGTCACATTTGTTTATTTTTGCTTTTGTGCCTATACTTTTGGTATCATATTCAGAAAATTCCTACAAATTCAATACTCTGAAGATTTCTCATATGTTTTCTTCCAGGACTTCTATAGTATTAAGTCTTAAATTTATGTCTTTATTTCATGAGAATTAGCTTTTTAAATAGTGTAAGATAAGTGTCCATTTTCATTCATTTTCTTGCTTTGATTATTACTAGGTTTTAGTACTATTTGAAATCAAGAATTATCAGGCCTTCCAATTTATTAATATTTCTCAAAATTATTCTGATGCTATTCATGCTTCTTTAACATAGGCCACCTTTCCATTTATTTGTGTCCTATTGCTTTCTTTTAGGAATGTATAATGTCCCAATCTTTTACTTCCTAAGTAACTTCATCTTTAAATATTTTATTCTTTTTGATATTACCATGAATGGGATGATTTTCTGTGTTTTTTGTGTTGCTTTTGTTTCGGGCAACTTTGCTCAAATTGCTGAATATTTTTAACAATTTTGTGAAATCTTCAGTTTCCTGCATGTAAGAAATTTACTTGGTGCAGGGAAATTATAATTTAAGAAAACATTATATATGACTTGAAAGAGCTTATGGATTTGGGGATGAGATTTTCATTCAATTTTTTTGTTTGACATGGTTGTAGTACTTAATAATTATATTCCTTCTTGGTAGTCAGTACATGAACATAGCACATCTTAATGTTTTTCATCTTCTCCTCTTTTTCCTCCTCCTCTCTTATCTTTTGGTCCTTCTCCCATTTACAAGAATTTTAACATGTAGAACACTTAAATCTTTATATTGGCCACTTATTTTCCAAAGTTTTCTAATCGATCCAAAACTATTGCCTAATGTTAAAGACCTTGCCATCACACCTGAAAGATCTTCTGATTCTGTCTTCACGGCACACTCAATATTCTAGTTAAGTAAGATTACTTGAACACTTGTAATTAAGTTTATACTTTCTAACAGCTAGGCAAGCTCACAAATTACTGCTTATGTATGTAGCTCCCCTTGTCAAGTTCTATTTCCTGGCTAACTCCTATTCATTTTAATTCAGGAAATATGTATAGTTTATATTTAAAAGTCATTGTATTACTTTAACATTTCTAAATTAACCCCAGTTTGTTCTTCAGAAACTGCTGTACTAATTGTACTCCTAGAATTAGACTCATGATGGGTTTAAACTAATGTGTTCTTTCCACTGTTTTTAATAGGTAGTGTGTGTGTGTGTGTGTGTGTGTGTGTTTCTCTGTGTCCGTGTGTCTGTCTGTGTGTGTTGCTGGAGATTGACTGCAGAGTTTTCACACTGAGCTACATCTCTAGGTCTTTTTGTTTTTTACTTTGTGACAGGTATTCAATATTTATTCAAGGCTGGATTAGAACTTGTGATCCTCCTGCATCAAACTCTTGATAGGAGTGTTTTCATGTGGTGATTGACCCAGAAAATTATAAAGTATGATCTGTTGAAGAAGTTTCTGGGGAAAAAAGAAATATAAAATCATTGCTTTTAATGAGAAACAGAGAAAGCATTCTTTCCTCATTCTAGATGTGCCGGGCAGTATAACTTCCTGAAAAACTGTACACAACCTGTAAATATGAAAGGGTTTTTTGAGAGCAAATTTGTATGCTGAAGCTGGACAACTAGAAAGATGTTAAATAAGTTGCTCCCTGATAAATGTTTGAGTTATTAAAATGACTAACCCAAGCCCTGTCTTAAAAATTATTTTTGGGTGAAGAATATGCTTGAATTGACATTTTTCAAGTGAGTCTTTAGTTACTTATAGTTTGTATCACCCTGCGTGGGAAATAACTGTCACATATATTAATCTCTTGTGTTGTTATAGTGATCAAAGTCTGACTCTAGCTCTAGCTCTCTTTCAAAGAGATCTTCTTCCTCCACTTGAGCATTAAAAACTTAACCTTTCATATCTCATTCATACCTAAAACATTCCTGTACTTTAAGGTCTGGTTGTGAAGCACTACATGTTATGGCTGTCAGACTATTGGCTTCAAATCTATCCTCCTTCACACTGCTTTTTGATATTTGAGGTGGGCCCTGTAAACATTTCTCCCTCTATTCCTTAATTTATTGGAGTCATCACTCTCCGTATTTATTACTTGGTAATTTTCATATTAAACATGCCCTCCTGTAGTGATTTGCGTGTGTTTGCTTCCTATCATTCTATTTGATGTGTAGTGAGTTGTTTACTCATTGAAGTGATACAGTAACTTGCCTGCCTATAAGCTTTGAGTTGAATGCTGGTGATTAGATGATGAACAAGCAAAAGCCACCCTTACTCAATGTCAGTAGTCAAATTACTTTTTCATTGAATTCATCAATAGTTGAGTGCCTCTTGTCTATGATGTCTTGTTCTACTTGTTAGAGATGGAGTGGTAAAAAAGACAGCTAAGTTTCAGCTCTAATGTAGTTTATTATAAATGTGTAAATAAATATATACTTTAAAGGTGAGCATAATACAGGAGAAGATCTGAAAGCTGTAACAATTACCTAGGGGAGCAGTGTTAAGGAAGACACGAGGATGCAGTATGTCTGAAGAAGAAGACGTTGAAGCTGAGATTTGAAGAATGGGGAATAATTAGTCACAAAAGGAAGGGGAAAGATCATATCAAGCAAAGCAAAGATGATGTGCAAACATACCGAAAGGAAATGCTTTATATTCCTTAGGATTCAACAGCAAACGAACATCAGAAATAGTGTTATGAGGTAGATGGAAGAGAGGGCAGAGATAGTAATGTAGTGGGAAACCACTGAAAGTTTCAAAGGGAGCTGGATAATGCAAACTTATAAAACCTTTTCTAATCACCAGTTATTTTTTTATGTTAAGTAGATGGAAACAGATAAGAACTGAAAACAAGAGGAATCTGTTAGGTTAGCAAAGTAGCCTTGGAGAGAATAGACTGAGGGGAGGGAAAGATGTTTAATGCACTCCTGAGATAAATGCAGGCTTTGGTATAAAGACACGTACGTGAGCATAATTACGAATGCAGGCTGACTGACTACCCAGAAGATGGGCAGCAGGATCGAGATTAGCATCAGAGAGAGGTCATTAGAAAGACTGAGAGCAGCTTGTTCTCTTGCTAGGGGAGGAAGTCAGTCTCTGCACCCCAGGGAGATGCAAGCAGGGTTTGCTCTGTGTTTTTCCTCTGCAATCACTGGGCTCTCTACAGGAGAGATGCTACTTAATATAACTACCTTTCCCTTATTCACGATTGTTTGTGGTTCTGATTAAACAGCCTCCTGGCAGGAGGAAGGGCTTTCTGGGAAGAGCAGTGAGGTTTGCCATTTCCCAGAAAAACCTGGCAATCATTAGGCCCTACCAATAGTAGCTGAGGAGTTAATTGTCCTCCCTAACAGGCCTTCCTCCAAGAAGTAGAAATAAACACTACCGGGGGGCCACATGGAAATATCCAGGTGCTCTGCTCCAGCCATCCCAGGTCAACAAGAGAAGTGTAATTTACTGTTCTTTCTCAGGGTGAATTTGCAGGTCCAAATCAGAAAGTTCAAGATGGTGAAGGGAGCGATTTAAAAGCAAATGAAAAGCCATAGTTTTTCTCTCCACATGGTACAAGTGCACCTTGGCTAAAGCTACTCCTGCCTTGTCATTTAAGCATCAGGCGCTCCCCATCATGCACACACCGGGTAGCTGGCCTCTGCAGCACAGAGCTGCGGGGGAGGGGCCTGATCAGTTGACCCACTTAGCTGAGCCTGGCTTCTGCTGCCCCCTTTTGGCCAACACATAATGCAGGCCCAGCCCTGTAATCAAACTTAAACATTCTGCCTCTAGGGTCTCCCAAACAGATTTCACCTTGGATCTCAGGATCACATTATTTATTTCTGGTTTGCTTTTAGATCATTATTAGAACACTGGTTAAATAATATTTGGTTTCTGGTATTCATTGTCTACGGGACCTAAAGAGGAATTTTGTTGAGACGTTTCCTCCGTGCATATCTAGTTCAAAAATTGAACACACAGTCTTTGCTCATGTCACTTGTTTCGCATGCTGTGCTTATGAAGAGCATCTCAAATCCATCGCGGCCTGAGTCCTCATCGATATCAGGTATTTTTCCAGTCCTCTACGACCACTATTTCTGTTTTCACCATGTCCGTCATAATTGTTAGAGGTAAAAGTAATCCATTCATTATTTATTATTCAGGTTCAGATGAGAAACAGAATGAAGCCGAGAATAGCACTTAGACATTACACAGCGTACTTCCCGCGTTATACCCAGTTTTCCAGAGTTCCGGAATGAAGCTATTTTTTCACTACAAATCATTCTATTCTTTAGAAAGGGGAATCTTTTCAGAGCATTTTTATACCCAGATTCCTGGCTTATGATGGTTATTCACTTTCTAAATTTTTTTTTCCTCTAATATAGTGGTGGATATCCTGCTGATAGATACAACCCTCAAATAAGAAAAACTTTCTCTACATTTTATTCCTAGTGGAATAATAATCTGAATTCAGAAACGAACCAGCTTCAGGCTGATTGAGAGTTGACAGTTGTTTCGAAGGAAACCTGTGCGTAAACATAGACTACTGGGGCTCAGAGGAGGCATTAAAATAATATAGTTCCTCACTTTGCTTCTGGTAAGGAAATTTCAGAAACTTGGCCATAGCTGAAAAATCATCAGAGGCCTGATCCAGTCTGGGAAAAACACAAATGAAAAACAAATAAACAAACCAACAAAAAACCTACTATGTTCTTTTGGATTTTATCACATAAAGAAAATAAAATATGTAAATTTATTCACCACTTAAAGACATTTATTGCAGTTAAGTCAAGATCAAAATCATACGCGGAAAGTATCAGTCCCTTTTACTGACAAGAAAGACAAAGAATATGTACAATTTTCTCAAGGTGGTTGTGGTAGACCTTTCTCTTGCCATTCTCTCTAATACTCAGGCACGGGGCAAACTTCTCAGCTTTTCTCCTGGGCAACAGTATCCTATTATTTTCAGTGAACTGTAATCAGAAATGACACACATAGGCTAAGGACTGAAAACTCACACAGGAGTTCCATGTTCTCTTTTCCCTATGCAACAGTGATTCCCAGTATCTCTTCCTGCTGCAGTGGTAAAGCCTCAAGATTGAACCCAGTGGGATCACTAACTATTTCTTATAAGGGATCTTCCTTGGAGATTGCTGACCAATCAATGCCTTTTGTACAGATGCTGATGTATCAATGTTTCTTAATTATAAGAGCATAAAATTATCCTGTTTTAATTAATATAAACAACTCTTGTTGGGTTTAGGTTTTCTTTCTACTCTATTGAAATATCCCATTAGTTCTTCAGATTAAGCTTCTTCAACATATCCCTGAGCCTCATTTTCCTTCAGTGTGAAAGAGCTACCTAGTGTCAGCTACTTATGGCAATTGTGGCAAGAAATCATTGAAAAATATATGTCAAGCTCATAAAACATCATAGGCACTCTTATTATACTTTTCCATTCCCCTCATTCCTTTTCCTGTTGAAATCATCATCCCTTCTTCTGGACATAATACATCGTTGTCAGGCAAGAGAATTCCAGGACACACAGTCCCATACACACCCAGGGACTGGTTTGATATGATAAAGCACTGCTTTAGCTTGGGTAACGGTGAACTAAAAATCCCTAGGTTATTATAGTGGGGCGTGATCACTGCTCACATGCAGCTAAAGATTGTTATCAAGGGTTTTAAGGCCCACATGAGAAAAATATCCTAAATATTGAGGTTGTTATGAAATACAAAATATATTTTTTGTAGTCTAGAATTTACTATTGGGAAAGTGCTAATTGCTTTTTATCTTAAGTTAGATGGAGTTACAAAGTTCAAACCAAGTAAATATATCTGCAGGTCTGTCAGGGCATCAGAGTACAAACTCAGCATATGATTTCTAGTGTTAGCCATTCCATTTTACAGAAAGTGTCCATGTGAATTCCAGACACTAGAGAGCAAGTCCAGGGAGGAGAGGGGTTTTATCATTTTATTGCCGTATTTTCTATTGTTTGATTACAAAGGTGACACAAAAATTATTTGGTTAAACTGGAAACGCCTTATAAGTGGTATTCTTCAGGAAGTCAGAGATTTGATTTAAACAAATTAAAAAATAATCTCTTTTGAGCCAAAGAAATAGTTGTCTCAAAATATCGATCTCACTTAAAAAAGGATCATAGTTATGTTTACTAGGGGTACAAGGAAATTACTCCCTGTCTCTTGCTGCTTTCTTATTTCTAAGGTCTGACAAGTGGCCTGCCTTAAAACAGAATTAAAAATCCAAGACACACTAGGGAATTAGTCCCAGATTTGCCACTAAAAAAAATACAATTTCCTAAGACCAGGTGAAAGATGTGGGGCTTGGATGGCTTATAAACATCCACATTAAAATGTTCGTTACTGAAACTTGTCTTCAGAAACAATCATGATTTTAGCATCTAAAGTAACATTACAAAGGGACGTTGGACCTGAAAGTGCTGCCTCACACTAATGATAACAATAGTAATCAATATTTATCTCTATTTATTGACTGCTAACCGTAGCCAAACACAATGCTAAGTGCTTTGCCTGCATTATCTCATTTAACCCACAACGCCTTCTGAGACAGGCCAAGAGAAGGCAATCCATTTCAAAATGAGGACATTGAGGTTTAGAAAGGTTAAATGACTTGTCTTTAATGGAATGATCTGCTATGTCTGTTAGTAGGACCTCTAGCATGTCACGCTTCAGAGGCCATGATTTAATTAAAAGAAGGCTCCTTCTACTATGAACAGTAATGTATACAACCATTTCTCTCTTCCAAAAGGATCTGTTTCTGGCACTCTGATGAGGGACATTGATGAAAAACATTCATGTCACATTGTGGCTTCACAGACAACTTTAAGTGACATGTCTTTAGGTTGATGTAACATTCTCCTTCCTGAAGTTCTGGAATACCTTGTAACCTTAATATTATTCTATTTTACATCATTATGCTATTTTTGATAACCAAACTCAAGTGCAAGACACATGAGTGTCCTATCCATGATCTATTCATTTAAACCCTGCAAAAACTTAAAACCTAAGACTCTAATCTGCTGTTTATTAAGTGCCTGGCGGCGGGAAAGTTAACTTCTACATTTATGTTTAATTCTTATTTGTAAAATGGGGTTAATGGTACCCCCTATGTCAGAAGGTTGCTTTAAGTGTTGATTGAATGAGATATTATGACTTGCTGCAAAGGTTTCACATTTTAGTGAATGCAGTGCCAAAAAACACAACAGGGAGATGAAAGAGTGGAGAATGATTTAACACTTTCCGTTGGTCAGGAGAACATTGAGGCAATTTGCAAAGCAATGCTTTTGGAAAGGCAGACATGCTGATTTCACCCTGCAAGCCCACACATACTCATCTAGGAAAGCGCAAGTAGGTTCACCACATTTCTGAGTTTGCTCAGTTTGATGGTTATTTTTCTGCTGGTGCTCATTTTGTGGTCATATCACGCATGTCCCAAAAGGAAAGACGGACAGAAACCTTTCTAGGCACATTCGATTCAGGGGGACCATGAGCCTAGTTTTCTCTACGTTGCCTAAAATCATGAGTCTGAGTGACTTTCTTATCTTCACTGAGTCCTCATAAGTTTCTCAATGAACTTTAACTGAAGACAAAAAAAAAAAAAGCAACTTTGAACGTGTATTAATTATTTTGTAAAGGATGGCTGTGTTTGGCCACAGAAAACATATTTCCCCTGAAGGTGATGAGGCAGGAGTCTAGGGAGTGGAAACTGGCTAGCAAATGGGCTGACCTGTTAGTCATGGGGTTCCAGGACACATACAAAACATGGTCCCAAAAAGCACTGCTTCTGGGACCAGCCAGAAAATAGCATCATTAATTACTCTCACCAGAAGCCAAGCAGGATTCTTATAGGATGTTAACCTAAGTAGCAGAGGACAAGAAACGGGTGCACTCTTAACCTCTTTTCTGTGCCAGATCATTTGCCTTGCAGAGTATATTTCTTTTCTGACTCACACTCTCCAAGGTTTGTTTCTTTTTTTTCTATCTGTAATGAATGGAAAGCCTTTCTACCTTTTGGATCTGTTTTTAAAAACTATTTTTATTTAAATTAGATATACCTAGTGAGCATCTTCATCAGAGGGAATTTGTATGTGTATATAATATATCTTGATTATTTTTCCCCCACAATCCCTTCCACTCCTCTTCCCCTTCTTATTTAAAAAAGTTTCCAATGTTTTTCTTCTAGTTTTATTTCCCCACCCACTTTCCCTTGTTTCCCTTCCCATTTGAACATTTTCTTCCTATTTCCAAATATACTCTTAACTGAAGAAGAATAAACTTGAAGTATTTCAAGACAAATGAGTGCACCTTGAGACTGTACTCTTCAGTAAAATAAATCAGACACACATGTTTTGATATCACATTGTTTCTCTGGTAAGAGAACCTGAAAGGATAATTAAGGACCAAAATGCACATTTTTGTCTTCTGTGATTGTTTCTTCAGATCAAGGAGAACCCGGAAATAATCTCTACAAAGAGTCATCAGCCCCCCAGAACTCGGTAAAAGTGAAGTCCTTGCTTAGCAGATAATAACACAAACAAAAACACTTTTTGATATATGCTATCAGCAGTTAGTATATGTCAACCAAATTCTAGTAAGAACTACTATTATTTTTATAATTAACAACGCTATTATTGCTTGAGCACTTCAGCATCTATTTATGAATAGTGACAACTGAAACATTGATACTTAGCAAGTATAGATGAGCTATGAAGTCAGAGAAAGGGACAAGATTATGTAAATCTTTTAGAATTATATAAAGAGAAAGTTGTATAACAATTTTGTAAGAGGCTCATCATCAGGATGATCTGTGCCTCTTACCACTTTCAAGTCATGTTATAATCCTGCATGTGTCATGTTATAATCCTGCAAGTTGTAGGAAATTGATAGAAATAAAGTAACTTTTATTCACAGTGTGAATGGACAGAATACACCACTTGAAGATATGAACGAGTGTTGTGCTGATGAAAATTAGGAACAATCAGACAGAGAAAATCTCTCTGCCTTCACTGTATTTCCTTACAAACAAGACATATACTTACAAGGTATCCTGCTGCTTGCCTACCTCCCCACAGGAGAACATTGTTTACCCACTAAAGACAAATTCGACTCTCATCAGCCTGCGGATAGGAGCAGCAGAACTGACATTAACAAGCTTTACAAAAGAGCCTTTATCTACCATTTGCTTGCCTTTATCCTGTTGTTCCTCCTAGGGAATGAAACTTATTTTCCTTTGTCTTGTAACTTTGCTAAAAATCTACCATTCCGTTTTACCTTTTTTCCATAAAATTAAAATAAAAGTCTTCTTTCCTGGAGATGCTACAAAAGCTGGAACTCAATGTCACCTGAGAACTACTCATTCCCTGGATCTCTCTTATATGTACGTGAAGTATAAATGTTAAACTTTATGATTGGCTTATTAATCTATCTTTTGTTGACTTTACCCTTAGAATATTGAGCATGCATTTGCAAAATTGAAACTTAAAAATTCATTTTATTAAGTAAAATTATAAGAAATTTAAGTGTTCCTCTTAAACAATTTTGGTGTCTTTCTAGTTCCTTTACTAACTACTAATGTACAGTAAACATGCAGTGTGCTTATTTTATATTTGTATGAGGCATGATATTAGTCAAAAATTTTGAATTGAAAGACACATTTCATCATTTATTGCAGCATAATGTTAAAAAACCATGTACCTTCTTATCCTGTGGATTTCCTCTTTAGCAAAATACTGAGTGGAAGGCTGCACTGGATCTACATCCCTTTACCTCTCTCATGGGAGTAATCCTGAGAATTGAATTAAGACTAAAAATATATATGAAAGTGATTTTAAAACATAGATTCCTGGAGCAATAACCCAGTATTCTATTTGGTGAGTGGATGTGGCTCATAGTCAGCAGTTTCTTAGGAGAGATGGAAATACCTCCAGCCTTGTTACTATCTAGTGTAGTATCCTCTCAATCACTGTCTTCCCATAAAGATCAGGACATGCTAGCTTGGAACAAGAAGAAGCTAGTAGGAAAGTGATTCTGTGTTACCAACAAGGAAATAAGCTCAATAAAGAGTCCATTAGAGTAAGGCCTGCCAGGCAAGTGGATTTCCTTTGTAAGTAATCCCTCACAGCCTTAAATGCAATCATTTTTTCTACACTCTTTGGCCTACAGCAAGCTTGATAGAAGAGCCAATTATGAAAGAATGAAGATGCCAAATTTAAAGCTCACATATATAATTTTCTACCTTTAAAAATGCTTATCATATCTTGCCTTTCTCTTCCCATTAGCAGGTTCAAGTTGGTAATTTAGTGAAACAACTTTCCCGGAGCAGTGGACTCTTCAGGTAAAAAGAAACTTTCAAATAATAATAATACCCGACCCTTAGCTAATGCATATAACCTTCATGGTTGTCAGCTTACATTTTATCTGGTATGACATCTATATTTTCTGTGTGCTTTTCTAAAAAAAATATTTTCATTCTTTTATTTACATTTTTTTAATTACTGGGAATTGAAAACAGGGCTTTGCACTGAGCTACATAGCCACACTTTTGTTTGCTTATTTACGTATGTAATTTTTTAGAGACAGGACCTTACTAATTTTCCCAGGGATAATTAATTCAGAATTTTCCTAACTCAGCTTTCCAGGTATTGGGATGACACTACCACGTTCAACTTTATTTAGCTTTTTTTTTTTCCTGAGCTATGTCAATTTTAGAGGTATATGGAGCTAGTGCTTGGAAGAAATCTTGGCTCCTAAAATTGAAGAGCTATTGCACAGGTTGATAATCAGACTACTCCCTAATCAACCACAGGGGAAAATCTCATGCATGGGGTTTTGACTTAATTTGATTAAACATTTGTATTTATCCAACATCATTAATCTTTCACAAGCATTGAAATCATGTAAGGAGAATAACAGAAACAGATACTGCTGTGGGGAAAGAGAGAAGATTAAAAGAAAAAAGTTAGAGTAAATAAATGATCTATCTTCTGCCTGAAACACTCAACTTAGACAACTACCTAGGTAAGAA
>PVLD010022892.1:0-28442 GCA_004027595.1 Dinomys branickii | reverse complement strand
AGGTTGTACTTGTGTTTTCATTTATTTGTAAGTAGTTTTAAATTTCTTCTTTAACTTCTTGTGTGACCTATTGGTTATTCAGGAGGTTCTTGTCTAATTTCCAAGTGTTTATGTGGTTTTTGGAGTTCTCTTTGTCATTAGTTTCCAATTTCATTGCACTGTGGTCAGATAATATGCATGGGATAATTTCAATTCTTTTGCATTTAGGTAGATATGCTCTATGGGCTAGAATGTGGTCTATTTTGGAGAAAGACCCATGTGCAGCTGAGAAAAATGTGTATTCTGATGTTGTGGGGTGGAACACTCTGTATACATCTACAAAGTGCATTTGTTCACACTTTTGGTTCAGGTCTGTTATTTCCTTGCTGAGTTTCTGTCCAGTTGACCTGTCTCTTTGCGTCAGAGGGGTGTTTAGGTCCCCTATTACAATAGTGTTATTAGTTATTTGATTTTTTACGTCTGTTAAGGTTTGACTTGTAAAGTTAGGTGCTCCATGGTTTGGTGCATAAATGTTTAGGATTGTTACCTCTTCCTCTTGCAGCTCTCCCCTAACTAGTATGTAATGCCCTTCTTTATCTCTTTTGATTGTTTTTGGTTTGAAGTTTACTTTGTTTGCAAACATAATAGCTACCCCTGCTTTTTTCTGGGGACCTGTTGCATGGAGAATTGTTTTCCAACCTTTAACTTTCAATCTGTGGATTTCCTTTTGAGTAAAATGTGTTTCCTATATACAGCATATCGTTGGATTGTGTTCCTTAATCCACTCTTCCAATCTTTTCCTTTTGACTTTTGAATTGAGGCCATTTACATTAATGGTTATCATGGGTATATGTTGGCTTATTCTAGTCATGTTATTTACTTGTTGTTTTCCTTCTTTTGCTGACTGTTTATGTGCTTGTTCTGTTTAGGGACTTATTTCTATTGTTGTTCTTGGGATTGTGGTCTCTTTTTTCTCTGTCTAGAATATCTTTTAGTGCTGTTTGCAATGCTGGTTTGGCACTCGTGAAGTTCTTCAGTTGTTCTTTGTCATGGAAATATTTTATTTCTCCATTGAATTTGAGGGATAGTTTTGCAGGATACATCAGTCTGGGTTGGAAGTTGTTTTGTCTCAGAATCTGTAATATCTCGCTCCAAGCTCTTCTTGATTTCATGGTTTCTGTTGATAAGTCTGCTGTGATTCTGATGGGCTTTCCTTTATAGGTGATCTGTTTCATTTCTCTAGCAGCTTTTAATATTGTGTTCTTTTGCTGGATATCTGGGATCTTGACTATTATATGTCTGTGTGTGTTTTTCTTTGGGTTATGGATCGTTGCGGTTCTATATGCCTCGCTTAACTGAACTTCAGTATCTTTTACCTTGTTTGGGAAATTTTCTGCTATTATTTCAGCAAATATTCTTTTTATATCCTTTGTGTGGTCTCCTGCTATTTCACTCACTTCTATTACTCGAATATTATTATGTTTTGCCTCATCTTGGAGCTGTTGGATTGATTTTTCTTGTGTCTTTGATGATTTTATGAGATCCTTCCTTTCATGCTTATAAGCTGCCACGCTGTCTTCAAGGTCTGAAATTCTATCTTCGGTTTCATTTAAGCGGTTTTGCAAGCTTTCAGTGGAAGTTTTCAATTCCTGGCAATCTCTTTGGGCCTGTTTCATTCTTGGTAATTCATTCCTAAATTGCTCTTGTAATGTTTCCATTTGTTTCCTACTTTCTTCTAATCTTTTATCTATTTCTTCTCTATGTGTACGGAACATTTCTTCCATTATAGTTTTCAGTTCATTTTTTGTCTGAGAGATTATTGCAGACCTGTTGAAGTTGTTTCATTATTTTGGATGCAGTCATTTCAGAATTTGCATGTATTTGGCTTCCTCGTTCCCCTATATCCTTGCATCCAGGATTTGTTCTGGGTGGGGTTGAGTTCTGAGACTGCATTTTGTTCTTCTGTCTTCCCATTTTCGGGTAACAGATTCAAAATATGGAGCAATAAATTACCCAGGCAGTTCCCCAGGCAAAGATCTGTTGCAAAGGCTGCTCCAATGACTCCTTCTCTTCAGGAGAATGTCCCTTAAGCTTTCTGCTGAGAGTTCTGCTTAAAAGGCTGCTCAGGTGCTGGTTTGTGGGGTGGCCTACTCCCTACCAGAAGACCTGGGTGGGGCATGTAAATCAACTCCCCCGCCCGCCCAGGGTTCCCTGTAAGTCTGGGGACAGATCTCCTCCGCCACTCGGTGATCCGGTCGTGGCGCTCAGATAGCTCACCCGTTTCTGAATCCGTGCCGGCAGGAAGGTTCCAAAATGCCAATTCTCGCGCTCTCCGGGTCTGGGGGAGGGAGCGGGATGCTCCACTCCTCTGTGCTCCTCACGCGGGGCCGCGGACTGCAGGCCGCTGAGGGCTTTGGCCGCAGGGGCCAGGACCAGAGTGGGATCCCGTTTCGCTGCTTGAATTTGCGGAGCCTGCCCAAGGAGCATGAGTTCTGAGACTGCCCCGCACTGCAGTTGCTAAAAAGCCGATTTTTGGCTGCCGTTGCTGGCGAGCCGCACAGGGTCCGGAGGCGGGAGGGACCTAGAGTCATAGTTTAGAAGTAGAACTCAGATAATGAGGCCGAGGAAAAGCTGTTTTTCTGTGGCAATTTGTAGATCACTGGCTTCAGTAGAAGGACAGAGGAAGCAAAATTTTGCCTCCAATTATTTCTAAACAGATGCAGTCATGAACTGAGGTATTGTATTTATAAGTCCTGATTCTGACTTTTAAAGACCTATTTGTTCATCTGTATGTAAGATAGTAAGTCTTGTCTTTCTGTGCACAGTCTACATTAAAACTTGAAGTAAGGAAAGCTACAGTGTGGTGTAGCATTAATTTATGAGTTTGCTACACTTAATAAAGTTCTATGTTCAAAAAAAGTAAAAGGAAAGATTATGGGCTAAGAGAATAGTGTTAAGGGTATAAGAGTGTGTATGGCTCAGTATTAAAAGAAATTTAGCCATGTAGTAAAAGGTAAGAGTAGAAATGGTAGATGAAGATACTAAAGACTCAATAGGCGGCCTTATCTCTGACATGGGTGAGACCTATGTTTGTTCCATGCAAAAGGAAAACATCAAGTAGAGAGGAAGAGAGTAAAAATACTAAAAGCAGGAACAATTGAAAGAGAAAAAAGTTGTAGGGCATGGAAAAAAATAGAACGCAATACTGGAAAGCTATATTCAGTAGGGCTCCACATTGCAAACCACAGTATACTTTCTCAAATAACTTATGCATAAATGGTATATTGGCTCACCTAACAAGCAAGTGTAGGATTTGTAGATGGAGATGGCAGTCTCCAGAGACGTGATGATTCTGGTGCCACTGCCTCATCTCTGCTGCTCTCTGTGTATCTCCGATGCTCTTCTATGGAGACAGACATTGGCTAGACGCATTCCATAGGCAGTTTCTGACACAAATCTTACAAACTTTTCAGTCAGAAGAGAAAGAGACCCTCCCCAGATCCAGTTAAATGTCACAAGGACTTTGGTGAGCCCAGTCTATTTTGTGTTGAGCCCTAAGGTTGTGAAAAGAAGATAAATTATTATTATAATTGATGGTCCATATTAGAAACACACAAGTGTATGAAGCAGCTCTTCATCCTCCCAGTAAAGGTATGTGTGTTGACCAGCAAGCTAACAGAGGTGATGTACAGGGATATTGTCACAATCATTGTCAACTGAAGCAACTTCAGAATAGAAGCACCTCCCTGACAGAGGGATGGGTGTGAGCATGCATACGTGTATTGTGTGTGTGTGTGTGTGTGTGTGTGTGTGTGTGTGTGTGTGTGTATAGATAGACAGAGATACAAATATGGAAATAGATAGTAGGTATGTATATTTGTATGCAGAATATGTATGTATGTATATACATAGGGTGATCAAAATATAAAGTGAATGTTTAAAATTTTAAAATATATATTAATCCCAAAATGTACAGTAGATAATAAAAAAGGGAAAGAAACTGCTCAAAGGAAGGAACAACTTGAATGAAGGAAAGAAGAAAAAGTACTAAGGCAAATTATGTGTGTATATATATATATGTACATATATATACATATGTATATAAATATGGATCAGTGGCATAATTTTACTACTGTTGTCTGATGGTTTGTTGAGGGGAACAGTTAATAATTAAAAGCTTTTTAAAAAATATTTTGACCAATTTAGCATGCTTGTATCTGGTAATCTGAGCCACTTATGTGATGAGAACAATTTGCAGTATAACAACCAATGGTGAATTCCTACAATCCTGCCTAGTGCCACTGTGTATTGTCTCTAGTGTTCTTTTAAATTATTATTTACTTATTGTCTTTAAGGATTTGATCAGTCTCCTATTCTTACATCTGGTAATCTGAGCAACTCCATTGAAGATAACAATATGTAACATAAAAACTACTTGTTAACTCCTATCATTTGGTTAGAAACTGTATTTTTTTAATGTCCTTGCTTTGTGTTGTTTGTATTTTGCTACTGTTCTGTTTTTGTACTATTTTCTTTAAAATTAAAAAAAATTTATTCCAGTAAAAAGCACACTGCCTTTAATTCCCACTCAAATACTTTCCCTTGCTTCAAAAACATTTATCCCATTGTTCTTGCTACTTTCCTTTTTAAAATAACTTTATTGGTACACTTTATATATTCATAATAATCACATTCAGCATAGAAAATTTGTACCTGTTTATGATATATCCTAATTCTTCTTTCTTGCCCAATCTGCTCTCCTCCCTTCAACCCCTGTTCTCCTTATTTACAAAAACTTTGTTTCTACCATTTCTTCTGCTCTCTCTTTTTTCTCTTCCTTCCTCTCCCCATCTCTTGTTCCCTTTCCCATTTGAACATTTCCTTCTTACATCCCAATATCTATTACACACTTTGATCCTTGTTTACTCTTTTAGTTTCTTACGACCAAGAAACAATGCAATATTTAAATATGTGTGTCTGATTTACTTCACTTAAGAGTATGGTCTCAAGGACCATCCCTTTACCTAGAAATGTCTAAAGGTGTCCTTATTTATGGGAAAGTAGTAATCCATTGTATTGAATAATCACATCTTCTTTATCCATTCATCTGTTGATACACACTAACTTAGTCTGCAAAAAGAATAGCTATCTCTGCTTTTTTTTTCTGGGTTCCTGTCCCATGCAGTACAGTATTCCATCCTTTGACTTTCAGTCTATGAATTTCTTTTTGAGTTAAATGTGTTTCTTTCATGCAGCATATTGTTGGATCTTGTTTCTTGATCCATTGTTCTGATCTGTTTCTTTTGGTTGGTAAATTGATACCATTTACATCAATGGTTATAACTGATATGTATTGACTTATCCTTGTCATATCAATTTCCTGTTGTTGGTTTCCTTTCTTTCCCCTCTATTTAATTGCTTTCCTTGCCTGGTGGCTTCTTTCCAATGGGGTTCATGCATTTGTAGTCTTCATTATCTCTTTCTATAATATTCAGTGGAACATTTTGTAGTGCTGGTTTGGTCATGAATTTCTTCAGATGTTTTATATCATGGGAGCATCTTATTTCTCCATCAGTTTTAAAAGATAATTTTGTGGGGTACATCAATCTGGTTGGAGGTTGTTTGCTTGTAGGGCTTGCAATAATTCACTCCAAATTCTCTTTGACTTAAGACTTTGTGTTGAGAAGTTTGCTGTGATTTTGATGGACTTCCTTTATAGGTCTTTTGTTTCTTTTGTCTAGCAGGTTTTAATATTCTATTCTTGTGTTGAATTTTTAGAATCTTGACTGTCATATGCCTTGGTGTAGATTTTCTTTATTGGAATTCTATATCCCATACTTATTTGTACATCAAGATTTTTTTTCATGTTTGGGAAGTTTTCTACCATTACTCCTGTGATCAGGTTTTTTTATGTTTTCTGTGCTAAGTTTTTCATTTATTCCAATCAATCTATGCTACTCTATTTTGCATCATTTAGTAGCCACTGGACTGATTATGCATGGTCCCCTGCTAATTCTTAAGAAATCTTTCTTTTCATGTCACTAAACTCAAACCTGTCTTCTAAGATCTGATATTCTGTCCTTCCATTGATTGATTTTGCTGAGTATACTTTGAATAAAAATTTTAATCTCCTGGATATCTGTAGGCATTCACAGTTTTCACCATTTTCTTGACCTCTATTTTTTATCTGTATCTACTCTAAATTCATTAACCAGGCCCTTTATTATGGTCGTTACCTCTTTAGTTATCTGACAAATTATTTCTGATTGGTTTATTTATAGAACCTCATTCATCTGCTTTGTTACTTCTGCTGTTACCATTTCAGAAAGTTTGTGGATGGCTTTTGATTTCTTTAAGCTCACTGTCCCTTGGGTTTGCCTTGTGGGAGCTAGAAGTCTGAGGTTACGTCTTGTTTCCATGTCTTCTCATTTTCTATTTTACTTTAGTTTAGTTTCTGTGTTAATGCTTGCACATTATTTATGAAGGTATCTTTATTACTAGTGTTGAAAACACCTTAGGAAATGACTGCTCTTGAAAGATATTTTCTAGGTGTAGCTGGCTTTTGAGTTCTACTTCTTCAATTTATTAGAGATGAGAAGCAGCTGCCTATCTGGCCTACCCTCTGGTTCTTTGGTACTGGCCTGTAGGATTGAATGTGACCATCAGACAATCTTGATCTGGGCATACAATTGATTAAAACAACTAATATATCCCCTTGCTAAAGTAGTATAATGAGGAAGAACATTATCATCAAGCATAGCATAGAAATGAGACTCTGTTAACTACTAATTTGCTGCCTTTAACTATAAGAACAAGGTTTATAGTTATATAACAAAATCTAAAACATACCAGAAAATTATACAGATTAAGTGTCCCCTCGAGCATGATTTTATGCTCAGGGTAGAAAAATCTAAAAGATGTAAGTGGGAAAAAAAACACAAATAGGAGAAGAGAAAGAGATTAGAAGCACGGCTGAAGGACAAATGAACATTATACAAGTTTTGGGAAATTGGTGAAGAAGATAGGAGGGAAAGAAAAAGGAAAAACAGAAGTAAGAACAGAACAAAAAAACACCCTAAAACCAATGTTCATACTCATAAAAACAAGGATAAATAATCAAGAAAAAAAAAAGAAAGTGAGGAAAGAAGGAAAAAGAAGTCCACTTCAAGGAGTGCCTCTGCTTTCACTAATAGTCAAAGAGGTCACAGAGAGCCAAGATCTGTGTTGGATGACCCCCAGCAAGCCTTCAATAGAATTGTAGCAGATGATGGGTAATCACAGCAAATTTGCACTTTCAGCTCCACTGAAATTCAGGCTGGTTCTGTTTTCTGCTGTGAGGCTGGGACCCAAGTTGTTTAGCCCACAATACTCTGGATGCCTCTTGCCACCTTGAACTTGGCTCCCTGAACCTGCATGTCTACCATGGTTGTACCTCCCCTGGACACTGGGAGTCCCAAGATGGAGCCAACATATAACTCCTCTGAGTCTCATGTTCAGCTTGCCCCTTCCCAAAATAGCTACTAGCAAATTGCCCTCTCCTGCAGACATTTGGATTGGACTCACTCACCAGCCACTGCAGCCCACAACATCCTCTGCTCTGTGCCACCAGTGTGTTTCTCTGTGGAGGCCTCTGGAGATAGCAGTAGTCACTGTACCTCTGTAGGTTCAAGATATCTCTCTCACTGTGAGTCAGGATTGAGTTAGAAAGCATGATTTGCCACCACACTCTTCTGTGTTGAGGTCGTCTTTATGCTCTTCCTGTGGGCTCCAATTCTTGCTTCAGATTCTTGCTGAATCCTAGGGACCCACTTCCCTTCTTCTTCTCTTCCCTACATTGTTCTATTTCAGGGTCAGGACTCTGAATGTCCTGGAGGCTGATTTACCACTACTCACCACTTGACTATTTTCCTGGAAACCCCTCTTGCCACTTTCTGAGACAGTTCTGGAAGTGCTCTTCTGTGTCTTTATGAGGTGGATTAAAAAATATACAGTAAATGCTGCTGCCAAGTGCATTTGGCAGGTTCATAATACAAGTTCACAAAAGCATTATGATGTGTCCTCATCTGCCTTATTCCCCAGATCTGGTAACTTGCAACTTCTGGCTCTTTCCCAAAGTCAAAATAATCATGAAAGGTAAATGTCTTGAATTGATTCAGGACTTTGAGAGAGCCGCAATGGGCAAATAAAGACACACATGAAAGAGAACTTCCCAAATTGCTTCAGAAAATGACAAAAGTGATGGAATAAATGTGTTCAAAGCAAGAGTACTTTGAGGGGTATTAATAGCACTGTGTGTCTTTTGCTACTGTAAATTTTTAAAATGTAAACATTCACCATATCTTTGGTTTCATCTCATGTGTATTTATGTATATAGGTGTGTCTGTGCATATATGTATGTGTATGTGTACATACACATGCATTCCTACCTATGTATAAAGTTAAAGAAGTATGTCTCAGGTTAGATACTCTGAAAGCAAATGCTAAGCAGTTTGTTGTGGAATATATTCATTGCGGATTGGTGCCTGTGAAAAGAAGGGAGAAGCTGTACTGCCTTTGGAAGAAGTGAAGCTGCAAGGCAAGCCTGACAAAGCCTCTGTCAACTCACTGGAGAGCCTTGGATAAATGTCTCTAATTAGATAAAAATTGCTAGATCAAAAGGACCAGGACTTAATACACCTTTCTTACTACACAATGGTTGTGGACTACTCGGGAAAGGCTTAATATTAGGGGGACAAGCTCTCTACAGTCAAGGCTGACCCTCACGATGCTGACAGCTGGAAACTGCTATTGGCATCCCTCTACCTAGACACCAAGCCTGCCTATAAAGGGGACCTAGAAGGTCCATCTCCATATCTATAGCACCAGAGTAGATGCAAAGTTACATGAAATGTCATAACCCAGCCCACACGACAGAACATGGGCCTTTCCCTGTGTCAGTGCCAGTATGGAAGGAGCAAACTAAGCACAGGGTATCTGAGCTCAGGTTCATCTCCAATGACTCTGTGGAAAAGAAATTCCCAATTCTAGCATGAGTAGGCAGAAAGAAATTTAAATGGCAACAAATTCTTTGCTATATACCTCATCAAAAGTGGAGTCTCTTTTCTTTTTCCTGAATCTGGGCTGGCTCTGACTGTTTTGAAAGTATTGTGGCAGTTAGGATACAGTCAACTCGATTGACTTTGAGGCCTACTTGGTGAATTAGTGGAATATACTTCTAGATGTGTCTTGGTGGGTCATGCAAGCATAGCCTTAAGCTCTGTGTCTGGTCCCTCACCTCTTCCCCTCTGGCTCCTCCCCTGTCCTGCCTCCTGGGTGTTGTGAAGTAAAAGCTTTCGTCACAAGGCCATTCCACCATGCCGTTCCTGCCTTAGAGCCAGCCAGCCATGGACTGAAATCCCCTGAAACAGTGAGCCAAACAAACTTCTCCTTGAAGTTATGAGGGTTAGGTATTTTGTCCCAACAACAAGAAAGTGACTAATAAAGGTGTATTTCCAAGCATAGCTTGCAGCAGATCTTGGTGTCAAATAAGTATAACTACGCCTCTAGAGACACCACACAGAGATGCTCTGAGGCTGCTTGGAGAAGGCCTGGAGCATGGATGCAGGGATACAGTAGGTGAAAAAGTTGAAGGCATTGAGATACTGAGGAAAGAGTAAATGAGGACCTCAAGGAGTATTTGTAAGTGAATTTATTCACTTTCATTCATTCACTCAACAAAACTTTGTTGAGTATCTGCCATGTGCTAGGTATAATTCCAAACAACTCAGTATCTCAAGAGTAAAAGTAGCAAGAAAAAATAAAATTAAGTCTATTTAAGAGAAGTGGAAATTAATGAACAATATCCTTTTTCTCCATGACTCATGGGACTGAGAGTTATGTTTCCATTGCCATTAAGAATAAAGGGGTAGCATTTCCTAATTACTTAAACGCACTGTAAAAGGAAGGCATGTAAGGGCCATTTTTAGTTCCAAGTTTCAATTAGTTCTTAAATCCATTATATTAAAAAGGTTCTGAATAATTCTAAGTGGCCCAGACTCTGTATAAACCATACTATACGTAAAGCCCAACCTCTGACCACTGCTGTATAATCAAAGGTAAGAAAGTTACTTCTATGTAGTTATCGATGCCAGACAGTGACTCTAACCACTTCTGTTCTGAGCACTCGCTGGTCTCACACATGCAGTAAACATTCACTGGATACCCTATTGTATAATACTACACTTATTAGTTTGCATGGCAGCCACTTACGCTGGGATGCACTCTGAGGTTGGGTTTTTTTTTTTTTTTTTTTTTTTGTCTATTCGAAACAAGGTCACACTATGCAGTTCAGGCTGGTTTTCAGCTCACTTTGTAGCCCAGGGTGTCCTCAAACTCACAATCCTCCTGCCTCAGCCTCCCGAGGGCTGGGATTACAGGGGCTGTACTCTTTAAGAGTAAGAATCTTGCATGACTCATCTGTGTTTTCCTTTTTCAATTAGTATATAGTAGGCAGACAATTAATTTGCATTTCATAACTAAATTTACATACACACTTAAGAAAAAAGTTTTCTAGAAGTATGTGATCGGTACTGAATAGTTATTTCCTATAAAAAGCATGAATGAGAGAATGTATGAATGAAGGTGGGAATGTGTGAGTGTATATATGTAAATAACTGTGCAAATGAAAGTCAAGTGAGCTCTGCTCTCACGTTTGTTTTCCCTCCTGTCTAGAATGGTTTTACCCCAGATCATTATATGACATGTTTCCTCAGCACTTTCTTCAGTTCTCTACTCAAAGTTCTCACCAGTGTGACAGTTATTAGTGACTCTATGTAAATAGCAACTACCCTGACATCCAATACCTCTACCTCCTGGCTGTTTCATTATTTTTCACAGCATTTACCACCACCTAATCTATCTTTCTATCTATGTATACATATATATACAAACACACATGCATGCAAATCAATGAATAAATATGCATATGCATACATATGCATAAACATACCTATTTGTTAATGCACTTACATTCACCTTATCTCCCCTGCTAAAATACATACTCCATGAGAGCAGGAACTTTCGCTATTCATGTCGTGCTGCATCCCCAGTGCTGTAAGTGATCAGTTAATATCTGTTGATTGAATGAACTCAATCAATATCTATTGAGCCCAGGCATAGAAAGCAGATTCCTTCTTAACTATTCTCCTTTTATGCCAGAGAAACCAGATAATTTTGTCCATCGTTGAAATGGTCACGTGTTGTAGAAGTGTAATCCTATGAAAAAGACAATGAGATTGCTTTCTCTCTTTCTCTCGTCTTTGTGCGCATGTGCGCATGCTCTGGGGTTTGGTTAGGATGAAATGTTACTACGTTTTTTGTCAGCAGGAGATGAAGAGAAAACCCAGCTGTGCATTTTCCTCAGTGAACTCAAAGGTCACAGGTGAGCTTTCCAAAACCAGGAGAGCACTGTAACTGCACCTCCACACTTTCTCTCCTCCTCTTTGCCAGCTGATTTTGCTAGCAGTCTGCAAGTTAAGGGAGATAGTGTTTCAGCTCTTGTGATACTGGGAGAGGGAGAAGAAGAAACTCTAAAGGGGAATGTTTACTTCAAGGCAAGACATAAGAGATGTGAATAGCCCCCTTCTATTTTCCCTGGCCATTGCAGGTAGCTCATAATCAAATACATTCATTTTTAAAAGGCCATTAACCCTTTTATAAAAGCTTTTTTCAGTTTTTAGATATAATTAGTTTGATAAAATACATCTTACAATATTACAAAGAAATGTGATACTATAATAATACCCATTTCTATAGAATTTTACCTTTATGGTAATATTATCTACACTGGCAACCAGTCTTATTCCCCAATCTGCAGTGTCTCTAATTACTTGAAGAAACATCCCAACATTGTGATATTTAAGTGTAGGCCCTATATGACTAGGATAACTTTTGGAATTAAAATAAACTATAAGCTACTGAGCTCATAGCTAAATCTGAAATAGTAATAACAACTTGTATGACCTCATATTTCACACCCATCATTATTACTCTCTGTGCTAAGAATAAGTCAGACATTTATTTCCCCAAGATGAATAGATGGTGGGACTTAAGACTCCAAGAAGGTCCAGTGCCTTGTGGTCACAGAGATAAAGATGGGACAGCCAAATCTAAAGCTGCAGCTCTAAGACTCCCTTCCCTCTACTTGCTCTAAACATTGCAGAAAATGTAAGATAGTGCCTCCAATTTGAGACTGCAGGTCAGACAAGAATTTGTGCATCTCCAAGTCAGCAATAAGTCACAGAAGGAAAAGCAAAGAAACATGGAATTTGTGCCCCTAGGAACCCTGCCTAGGCCAGTGACAAGCAGGAAAGGTCCTGAATCCTAGACTAAACAGAGGGAAGCAGAAGGGGCCAGACGAGCCTCCCATAGCAGCCTGATTTCAGTCTGGCCAAGCATTTATTCTGCAACCCTGATGGATTCAGTAATAAATCACTGTTTCCTTTCTTAAATTCCTTTTGTTGCAGTGAGGGGTGTTATTTACTTTATTATTAACAGTTCCCTGAAATACCCACATAGGTGTATTTCTCTCTCTCTCTCTCTCTCTCTCTCTCTCTCTCTCTCTCTCTCTCTCTCATAGACTTTTAAATCCTCAATCTCCCTTAGGGTGTTAATTTTCTACAAATTTATATCTTAAAATAATACAAATTTATTATCACTTAGTTTCTATAGGTCAGAAGTCTGGACATGGCCTGGCTGGGTTCTCTGCTCAGGGCCACACTAAGCTGTAATCAGAGTCCAGCTGGGACTGTAGTTCTTTTCTGGCTCTTCTTCCAAGTTCACTTGTTGTTGCCAGATTTATGTCCTTGAGGCTGTGGGATGGAGATGCCTACTTTTCTGCTAACTATTCGTCAGGGCCTATTCTCAATGCCCAGAGGCTGTCTCCGGTCCCTTGCCATGGGGGCTAAGGGGCTTATGGCAGTTCCTTCATGGATGTGTTTCTCCCAATCAGCTGGAGTGTGTCTTTCTGACTTCCTCCTCCACAAGCAACTGAAGAAAACTCTCTGCTTTTAAAGGGCTCATGTGAGTAAGTTAGAACCGTGGGGATGAGCTATCTGAAGATCAACTGTGCCATATAGTACAACCTAATCCCTGGGGTGAGCTCTCTTAAATTCATAGTACCAGGGATTATGCACGACATGCATACAAGGGGCTTGGGAAAACCTGGGCACACTTAACAGCAGAATACTCCATTGACTCGAGCTGTGGTGTGAGTAATAGCAACAACAGAACTTTTCATGTCTTAAAACACCCTTCTCTTGCTTTCTCAGATGACACTGTTCCTTCACCGCCTTTTAACTCTCTAGAATCTGCTCATGAACTGCTGTGCAGTTTCTCTGCCCTTCCCAAGCTCTGAATATTGGATACCTCAGGATACTGACCTCAGCTTCTTATCTACAGCACTCTACAGACCTCAGCCCCACCGAGGCTCTGAGGTACCATCTACACACAGATGGTTCCCGCATTTATAGCTCAGACCTCTCCCCTGAATTCTTGACTAGCATACTTAATTTCTTCATCAGGATCTCCACTTGCTGTTCAATGGGAATGTCAAGCTTAACATTTATAAAAATAAACTTGATTCTAACACTTCTCCAATGTGTTCCTAAGTCCTCCTCATCTGAGAAACTGGCAACTTCCCCACCCTACCAACTTTTCAGGCCAAAAATCTTGGCATCCTCTTTAACTCCTTTTTCTCTCACATACCCCAGATCCAATCATCAACAAAGCCTGTTGGTTTTGCCTGCAAAATATATGGGGGAGGGGGACTGTAGCACCCTGGTAGAGCACTTGCCTAGAAAGAGCAAGGCTCTGAGTTTGATTCTCCAGCACTACAAAAGTGTGTGTGTGTGTGTGTGTGTGTGTGTGTGTGTGTGTGTGTGTGTTGCACAGAATCTGAGAATGGCTTAGCTCCACTTCTAGCAAAACATCACCATACCTTGCCTGAGCTTTTGCAGCAGACATTAACTAGGCTATTTATATCTACCTTTTCTACCCTCCCTTCCCATTCTAATCTATTCTTTGCCTTTCAAAATATAAGCTATAGCGTATCACCCCTCTATTTTGAATGCCCCAGTTACTTTTCATCTGACTCCATGGAAATATACTTCATGGCCTGCCTCCTATTCTCTCTCACCTCCTGCTACGCTTCTATCCCCACCTGAGTGTGCTCACTGAAATGAACTTTACTAAAACACTCTTCACCATCCCCTCTGCACACACCAAGCAGATGCCTTTCACAGGACCTTTGAACTTACTTTCCTCCTGCCCTTCTTCCAAGGCCTCACCAAGCTCACTCCTATGCTCTTTTATAGTCTTTATTTAAATAGTACTTTTTCAGAGAGAATTTCCTTGACAACCTTCTATACCACAAAATCATTCTTAAGACTATCTCCCACACCCTGCTTAATTTTCAACATAGCACTCTCACTTCCTACCATTATTTAGGAAGTAATTCATTGTATATGTTAATTTCCCATCACTATATTTAAGTGTAAGCTCCATGACTAAAGGGATACGTTCAGCCCATTGCTGTATCACAGAGACTCAATTAGTCATGTCAGGAACATAGTAAGCAGTCAAAGAATAACTGCTGAGTGAATAAAAGATTTCCAATCACTTATCCATCAGAGATCACAGATTCTTTTTTTATAGTACTTTCTAGTAGAAAATGCTGTGATAGAAAGATAGAAAGAAAGGTTAGGATAATGTTGTAGCATTTTAAACCATTAGCAAATTCAACTTTTACAATATCAAGGTGAGAAGAGAGGTAGTCCTTCATGGAACAAAGATATTATTTGAATGCATTTCTTTCATATCAAAGGCTACTGAGTAAGTTTGGGGCAAGGATAGTCTGCACTGATGGAAACCAGAAGATACTTTCTTCCCCGCCATTTATTTCTACAAGCTAAAATAGACACCTTCTTTCATGTCTTTATGCCTATGGTGAGACTTCTCTCACCCTAGCTTCTGAGACTACCATCCATCCTTCAAAATCAATCTGAAATGCCATTCACATCACCAAATGACTCCTGATACCTCCACGCCAGGTGTGCCAATTGTTTTAGTTACTTTTCTTGTTGCTGAGACAAAATACCTGACACCAAAAGTTAAATGAGAAAAGGTTTACTGTAGCTCACTGTTTGTAGAGGTTTCAGTTCATAGTTGCCTGGCCCCAAGGCAGTGTGGCAAGACAGACAGCCATCACAGAAGAGAAGCCAGGAAAACAGCTAAGCAGCAAAGCAGCAAGCCAAGCTGGCCTCTTTCTATCCTTTATGTCTTATCCAGACTACACACCCTTAAAGTGGAGAGCACTCACACCCAGCATGGGTTCGCATTAATCCTAGCATCCCACCGTGCATCAGTCCCAGTGTCACACAGCCTAGATCCAGCCACCTCCAAAACGCCCCACCTATGACCACATGAGACTTTTGCGGAACATCTAGATACAAGCCATAACACCAGTCTTTGCCTTAGACCTCCCAGAGTGCTCTCATATGGTTAATTCTGGGTACTTTCTACCTCTCCCTCTTCCCATGCTTTCCCAACTCAGAGGGACCAGGATTGCCTTATCTTTCTATCCTCCATACACCTCAGCACCAAATCTTACCCAGGAAGATACTTACATACGTTTATGAAACAGGATTGGGTTGATTCAAATTATTGCAATTAACTGGGAAATTGGATGTTTAGCAAGTGGATTACTTTATTTCATTTTCAGGTGACTTAGTAACTTAGTAACACAGACTCAGTTGCCTGAACTTCTCTGAAAGCCAGCCCAATGGTCTAAGATTAAAGTTCACTTCTCCACTTTGCTTAGTGAAAGCCCCAAGACAGCTAAGGATTCTAGCATTTTGCTAAACTTCACAGGCATGTTAAGAAGGGTGAGATGGAAGCGCTCACTTCATAAGTGGTTTGAACTGCCTATTACTTTCCATTTTGTGTTCACCAGTGTTCATGTTTCAAAGAATGTACTTTTATTTTTTTATTTATTTATTTATTTTTTTTTTGCGGTACTGGGGATCGAACTCAGGATCCTGCGCTTACTAGGCAAGCGCTTATTCCACTGAGCTATATCCCCAGCCCCAGAATGTACTTTTAAAAATCTTGATGAAAAACAACTTCTTTTCTATTCAAATGGAATAACACCGTTCACCCTGTACTACCCATGGCCCCTGCTAAAGCTTCAGTGGGAATATATGAAAGGGCTACTTTCCTTTATAGCCTTTGATTTGTTCTTTCTACATCCTGTAATTTCCATCCACGCCAGAGAGCCAAGTGCTGTGTGGGGCTAATTAAACACTGTAATTATCCATGAGCTATGGCCCAGAAGTAGAGAGAAAATCTAACACATGTCTGATTGTAATACCAGGTAAATACTCAAGACGTGTGACTGGTGAAATGCAAAATATTCTATTCATTTAATATTCTTGATGAATAGTGAATTAGTCTAATCACATTAGCTATTCTATTCATTTATTAGGTGAGAGTGATTAGAAGTGAATAGCTGCAGAAAAACCCTCTCAAGTTGCAAAAATTAGACTTCTATAGTTTTATTATGTTTATTTTCAACTGAGGGTAATTGTCTGTAGCTTTCACAGAGACAAGTCTCTACCCCTCCCCTATCTTTGCCCCTAGAAAAGCTGAGTGCTGGTTACACATGCAGAGAAGGCAAAGAAGATGATGTAGATCTGGTATACAAATGATCACATAGATTGTATAGAGATGTAAAAATATTGCAAACAAACATTGTAATTACAAGGACATAGCTTTACCCTTTTTTCTTCTTTTGATCAAAGAGTATAATTTATATATAATAAAATAGATAAATCTCAAGTACACAGCTCAATGAATTTTGACTGATATAGATGCCCATGTAAGCATGACAGAGCTCAAGGTACAGACGCTTCCTAGAAAGTCTCCCTTGGCCTCTTTGGAAGTCAATATGTAACCCTTCCCCAGAGATCGTCGTTCTTTTCACTCCTGTCTCTATACACCGTTGTAGCCTGCTTCAAACTTCATACAAATGGCATGATACAGTCCCAAATCAAAGAACAAAGTATTCTTTTAGTACAAGACAAAGGGGAGGATCCATAATTCCAGAACAACCAAGAAAAACCCTTGAAATTAAAATAATTAATAAGGGGCTGGGGATATAGCTCAGTGGAATAAGCGCCTGCCTAGCAAGCGCAGGGTCCTGAGTTCGATCCCCAGTACCGCCAAAGAAAAAACAACAACAAAATAATTAATAAAAGTAATACATGTATATCAGAAGAGATTTCAAACATTACAGTAAAGTTTTGGGAAAGTCCTCACCTCCACCCTTTATCAAGAATTCCTCATCCTTATAAAATGGAATCAAGATGTGTGGTGTACATGTACTAATTCCACACAGAGAATGTAGACATTGTATATTGTTAACATGTATGGAAAAAAGAAGAGGATCAAGAGATGGATGGAGCAGGAGAGAGAGAGGGAAAGGGGATGCAAAAAAGGAATTAAGATGTACTATGCACACGTACCAATTCCCACAAAGGAATGTAAACATCACGTCCTACAAATACATACTAACCAAAAATATTTCCTCTTCACTAAGCAAAGCCTGCTAGATATTCCCTGCCGCTCTTTCAGGTCTTTTTTTCCACTTTTCAGCCCCAAACAGGGCTCCTAGAGAAGGACCTCTCTGGGCTCCATCAATGGCTTGCTCACTTTCTAGCACCCGTTTGGATTTTGGCAAAGGGAGGCACTAGCTGTAGATGGCAAGGCAAAGGGAGGCAAGTTGGGGTATTTATTACTCTGGCCTACTCTGTGTTGAGCTACCTGAGTTTGCTGCATCTCAGGTAACCTCCTACAGCCAGCTACTCTTTCAAGGTATAGGAACAGCATCTTCTTGCCTCTTTGGTCCTAGATAGGCATCATTTCTAGGTTTGGCTTTCATCCATTGCCACCACAATATATCTGCTCAGTGCTCCTCCGTCCTTCTAACACCTTTGTAAATAGCCTAACATTGAACTTTCCTCCATTGCCCCATTGGAATGTGCTACCTTTTGCTTCTGCTGCCTTTAGCATTCATTTACACATACTATAAAAAGTACTTTTGCATCTACGCTGCATACAGGCTTCAAACTGCTGGTTGCATGGTTGATAAACTAACAGCCTCTACATCTCTCTAATGAAAGTACACTTAGGTCATCCACACACCTCATTCATCCTAGTTTTTTAGAGCAACAAGTGACCCAAGATATATAATACACTGTCTTGAAGCTGTCAAATTACTTTTACCATTTTAACTTACTTTGTGTCTGCTGTCAAATCATTCTTATTGCAATTTCAGACCTTATGTGTAATGCCAGGTCTTTGGAAAGTTCAATTGTGTTTTTAGCATGCTCCACATACACTGGGTACAGAGCAGAAGAGCATCAGTACAGCTTCATACAGAGCAAGAGCAAGCCAAAAAGAGTAGATCCTGTTCTTGAAAGCAAATGTACAAAGCTGACATAAGACAGAAGGTCTATGGGAATTTGGCATTTATTAAGAGTCTGCTCTGTGCCCAACACAGTGTTAAACATTTAATAGACATGAATTCTCACATTAGCCACATGAGCCTTGGGGATCAGCATAATTCACAAAGAAGGACACTGACAGGTTAGAAATTTAAATACACCCTCTCTCTAAGTTCAAAGCCCCAGCCTTCCACCTCTCAGTCAGGAAAACTGGTCTTCAGGCCTAAGTAAGTGGAACCAATGTGACTATTACAGAGTTAAAGCCCAAAAAGCTAAAGAAAGTAGTTATTCCAAACCCCTCAACTTAGATACACCACAATGTAGAATATGAAGACGCTCATATGTACTGTCAGAGGCACTACTTGATTTAAAGAACTCTTCCTAAAGAAAATCAGAGACATTTACTAAGAAGAAGCAAGAACCTGAGAGGAACAGACAAGATCAATGTCTAGGTAGGCAAGCATCTCTGCAGCTCCAAGAACAGGTTACAGTGAATGCATCTCCCGAACTGTCCTTCACATCACACATTTACTTATTTCAAAAATATTATTAAAAATTTGCTATGCAAAATTTAGATAGCTAATAAGAAATGGGGAAGTAGAACTTTGCAGAGGGGAAGGGAACCATTGGCAAAGGAAGAAGGGAGGAAGGGAGGGTAAGGGGAAGTAAAACTAATTAAGATGTGCTATGTATATGTACCCATTACCCATGATAAATGTAATCCCTATGTACTGCAAATGTGTGCTAATAAAAATTTTAAAAATTAAAGAGAAAGAATCAACTATGCACCATGCACTGTACTGTGTGTTGGTAAACATAATGTTGAATAAAAGAGACAAAACTCTTGGCATGGAGTTTACATTTTTGTAGGAATAGACAGCAACTAAACAAAAGAGCATATAATATTGATAAATACCATGAAAAGTAAAGCGGTATTAGGAGGCTATGAGGAACTGAAGGATGCTATCAGAAGATGAGGAAGGCTGCTCCCTTCTATATAGCATGGTCAAGTTCAGACCTCTGAGAGGGTCTCTCTGAAGAGAGGAAGTGAGCATCATGGACATCTAGGAGGATTCATGAGGAAAATGTTGCAGGTGGGGGAGGACAGCATCAACAAAGGCCTTGAGGGGCGCAGACTGCATCGTGGTTGGAGAATAAGAAGATTGTGGCTGAAGGTGGATGACCATATATAACAAAGAAGGAAAAATGAAAGTGGCAGAAATTAAGTCTAAAATTTTACAGAAGCTGAGGGTGGTTATGGACACCTGTAATCCCAGAATTCTGGGAGGCTGGGGCAGAAATATTGCAACCAAGCATGCACAACTTAGCAGTTTATCAAGATGCTTTCTTGGAAAGAAAGAAGAAAAGAAGGAAGGAAAGAAAGAAGGAAGGAAGGAAGGAAGGAAGGAAGGAAGGAAGGAAGGGAGGGAGGGAGGAAAGACGGCCTCAGGAGACAGACCATGTGGGGCCTCGGCCCATTAAAAATGCTTTTACTCAGAGATGGGAAAATATCTGGAAGTTTTAAGTAAAAGAATGACACGATATGACTAATATTTTAAGGAGATCAGTGTGGACATTATATTGAGAATTAACTACATTTGAGAGGAAAATGCTATAAGGAGACAGCAGACTGTAAACATAATCTATGTAAGAAAATGAGTTGAAGTAGACTTCATGTGGCAGCACAAAGTCGTATGATTCTGGATCTCTCTCAAAAGTAGTCTAGAGCACTTGTCCTTTGATTAGACTAAGATGAGATAATAAGATTTTTTGTTTGTTTGTTTTGCTTTGACACAGGGTCTCCCTATGCAGTTCAGGCTGGCCTTGAGCTCACCTTGTAGCCCAGGTTGGCCTCAAACTCCCAATGATCCTGCTGCCTCAGCCTCCCGAGTGCTGGGATTACAGGTGTGAGCCACCACGCCCAGCTGAAATAATAAGCATCAAAGATGACCCTAAGATTTTAGGGGTGAGTAAATGTTTAGTGGAAGCTCCACTCCTTGAAATGAGGATAATTCAAAACAACAAGTTTCACAAAAATTAAGGGGGTTTTCTCTGAACATGGTGCATTTTGTATGTCTGTTAGTTATCCAAGCAAAGATGTCAAACAGGCAGCTGACTGTGAGTCTGTCTTTCCAAACAGAAGGCTTAGTATGAAGGTCCGCAGAAGAGCGTTATCACTATATATATGGTCTTATAGCCATGGGCGAGGGACGAAGCAAATAGGTACCAGATTGGCTAGGGTTTGTAAGCTGAGAACTGAGTCCTCAGACACTCCAAACTTTAGAAGCCAAAGTGGTAAGAAAGAATGACACAAAAAAGAAACCAAAAAGGAGCTGTGAATGAGGTGGGAAAACTGGAGGAGCGGCACCCCAGGGGTCAGGGAAGAAACTATTTCAAAGCCAAGGTACGGCCAACTGTGGCTCACACTGCTGACTGAGCGAGGTGGTAACTGTGAGTCAACCACAGCATGAAGGTCTTTTGCAATCTTAACTAGATCTGCAGCAAAGTATCAAGAACTGAGACTCAAATAGAATGAGTGCAAGCAAAAAAAAAAAAGAGAAAACATGGCATCAGGAAGAAAGGAAAATAGAACAGAATGTACAGACAATTCTGCCAGTGAGTTTTGCTACAAAGAACAGGGAAAAGTTGGGGAGGAAAGGGGTGGAAGGTGAAGGAAGATGGTTTCTGTTGCTCAATTGGCTGGTAGGCTGGTTGGTGGGTTGGTTGGTAGGTTGGTTGGTTGGATGAGAGATAGGGACTATTCCATCCTATTTTCAGGCTGATAGGGATGATCAAATAAGCAGTGTTAAATACTGATACAGGAGACAGAGGGTTAATTGCTCAAGACATGGCCATGAACAGGGAGAGAGTAAGAGTTCTGGTGTAGAAATAGGAAAGTTTCCTTAGAGCCAACCAGAGTATCTCTTCAGAGTAGAGCAATTCCTCAGAAAAGTTCACTAGGGAAATGTGAGTGTTTTACTGCTGATTTTAAAAATGGAAATAAAACAGATACCTATTTGCTTTGTCCTTCACACATTTCTATAAGACATTTTCTCCTCATTTCACTAATGAGGAAACTGAGGCTCAGAACATTTACAAGATTTTATAAGATTTTCAAAGCCTATGTGAAAACCAGGACCCAAACTGAGTCTGGCTAACTTCAAAAGCCATACATTACCACAACATTAGGCCCTAGAATTCCTTTAGAGGGGCTGCCAGCTAATGAGAAAGGGAGGAGATCATCCTAAGATGTCAAGCCAAATGTGTAGGGACCTGGGTTCAAACCCAGCACCAAAAGAAGCCAGGTCATGAACAACACAACTAACATAAACCTAAAAGATCCCACATAAAATTATAAAGAAGGCAAAAATAAGTTATGTGCTTGGTTCTCTGCAGTGAACCCTTTGGAGAAGATGTAGTTCACTTGACAGCTTTTAAAAAGCAAGCGATGAAGGCCTCTATACTTGGTAATGTCTTGGAAGGTCCTGAAAGAGCCAAGCTCGCAAGTTGGGCTGATTAGTCCTGCATCCCAACAGGGAGCAAATGTTTCCCCTTGGGCTAAAAATCTAGTAGCAGCACACAGAAAATGTCTAAATATATGTATTATTCAGTGCCCTCAAGAAAAATAGAATCAATAATACCTAGATTTAGAGGTACTAGAGATCATTTATTTCTATATGTAGAGATAGAATTGCTCCATAATTGTAGAGTCTGGAAAGTCTGAACTTTCTAGGGCCAGGCAGCTGGCTGGAAGTGTGGACCAGCAAGGACTCTGCAATGTTGTGGCAGATGTTTTCCTCGAAGAAACTTCAGATTTCATTCTTGAGACTTGTAACTTATTGGATAAGGCCTATTCTCATTATCAAAGGCCATTTCCTTAAACTAAACCAACCGAGCTGTTAACCACATTTACAAAATACCATCAGAGCAACACTTAGATGAGTGCTCAATTAAATAACTGGTGCCCTAGCCCAGCACAGCCTCCTCCTTCTGGTTTATCCCACAGAAGCCAAACACAGGCACACTGATTTTAGAGACATCTGTCTTCTACAGTTGTCATTTTTTTGACCAGATTTTAAGTTCTGGACCAACTAGAGGCCATAAAGCTATCACTGGGTGATTGTATGATCAGGGTAGTTTATAAAGGTTCACTGTAATTAATTTTTATTGTGCAGAAGCAGAAAGTGAAAGGGGATAATTTCTCAAGTCAAAATAAAAAATAAGTAAATACAAATATTCCCCAGCTTCCCAAGAGCAACTCAGGCCTCTAGGCCTTGCCTGGGAGTAAAACACAGTCGCTGGGCCCTGCCTCTTGTAGCAGGATCTAAATATCAGTGGCTCCTTCCCAACTTTTTTTAAGGAAGCTATCCAACTCTCAGCTGCCCCCAACCTTAATAAACTCCCTTCCTCCCTGTACACGCCCCAAAACACAAACACACCACATATACACCAGCATACACACACCAACACACACACACACACGTGTACAATTTTAGGACTGTTGTCTATCATCTGGAAGACCTAGATTTAGGGTGTTGACATAGTAACCTCCAAAGGCTTGAGATTTGCTGCTGGCTGGCTGGGGAGAGAAGACCTCCTTGGCTGTACTGGTTGTGAGCAATGAAACCTCTGCGCCAGGGCCTTTGTTCTGCTCTGCTTCCAAGCCCTGGTCCTAAGCAGTGTGGTGCATGTGTGGGATATTAAATGCAGGAGACACTGCCAGGTGGTTACAAGAGAGCCAGGGGCTCCAGCCCCCTCAACACCTGTGTGGACAGGGTGGTGTAAGGACCAAGAAGGCTGAAGGTCCTATGCCGCGGTTTGAGGGTTTCTTTCCCAGAGGGTGAAGAGCTAAAGGGACATTTTGACCTCCTAAAGGCAGGAAACCCTGTATTAGGTTTCAGGAGAGTCCTGAGTAATGACCAGTGTAGGTTTTTCACGGAGGACTCATTTATCTGGGTGCCAGCAAGTGAACCCGGCTTCCCAAGCTTGAAAATTTAGATTTATTGGGTGCCAGAAACTGGACTGGACCCCATTTAATAGGCGCAGGCACCATGAAGGTGAGGGTGGGGGGTAAGAGTCAAGAGGACTTTGCCAATGGTGAAAGGGCTCGCTGTGAGGGAAAACAGCAAAATCTGATTAGCGCCATAAAACTCTAGCTGTGGGAGGGGAGATATACAAGACTTGGGAAAAACTGATGGTTTTTAAACAGAACCAAAATGAGATAAATCTACGGGAAGAGACAGGTGAGGAGAGGAAATAGATTCTCTGAACCTGGGGGTGGAAAGACAGGGGTAGGGGATGGCCACAAACCTCTGAAGTTTTCATGAAGACAAACCTGCTGCTAGAAAAGGCAGATGGATTTTTAAAAGCCATTTGCTAGCTATGAAAAACAAAAATCATGTATCTTTGTCCAGTGTCTTACTCTGAAACAGAAGGAATGCTTTGAGATTTACAGAATGTGGATTTACATAGAGAGGCCCTGGAATATATAAATCCTTGGGCAGTTTCTAGTATAAATAGAAAGACTGAAGGAGGTACATTTGCAGGAAGAGGTGGAGGCTGACAGCCAAATCCTGGGATCTGTACCTCATTCCCCACGTGAACATGGGAAATATGTACACTCCTCTGGAGCCTCCAGGTTTTCATCTTTATGTGTTTTCTCCCTTGGGGTGGGAGAAGCAGTGTAACAATGGGGATGGTGTCACAGGCTTTGGGACATTTAAACAACAACAAAAAAACTATGTCATGTTACACATCTGATCTAAATCTCTTTACTCACACGTAAATGTGCTCAGTGTTTATTGTGATTTATTTATACAAGAGACTACACTAGATCCATTGATTCAGAAGAACACTTCATTCATTCACCCATCATTAAAGAAACATCTGAGGGTGAAAAAGAGAAATAAGACCTTGCCACCTCTCTTAAGGTGCTTCCATCCCTGCAGGGTGAGACAGACAAGTAAATCCCCATTACTCTGGAGAAATGAAGGCCTGGGCAGGTTAATCAGACAGAATCATGAAAGACTTCACAGAAGAGGTGACTGTCACACACACTTATGTTGTGGGCACCTGGAGTTCAGTGGTTTGTGAAAAAAATCACATTTCTCAGTTTGGGGTACATGTCACCACACAAGTAAACATTTGAGAATGCTGGGAGTTTATTTGTATTAGTCAGTTTTCTCTTGCTATAACAAAATGACTGAGGGTGGAATGTATAAAGGAAAAAAGAGTTATGTAGCTCACAGTTCTGGAGGTTCAAGACCATGACACTGGAAACTTCCAGGAAGATGTTGACCAGGTGAGCGGCAGAGGGAAACTCTCCCAGAGACTGATCATTTGCACGCAGGTGCTGGGTCCGCGGCTGCGAAATTCCAACTGAACGTGTTGCTCTCCGCTGCCTGAGCATTAACGGATCGGCTGGATATGCCAAGGCGAGAAGTGGGCGGGCCTTGAGAGCTGGGCACCCGAGGCGATTGGCGCTGCACGGGCTGCGGCTCGGCTGAGTCTGTGTAACACCAAGTGCGATTGCAGCAGGATGGACCCTCCCAGCTCCCGAACCTGAACGGCTCACAGGCGGCTGCGGCCAGGAATTTTTGGAGGCAGCAGAGCAGAGCAAACTCGGAGAACGCGCTCCTTGGGCAGACTGCGCCAATCTGGGCAGTGGTCCGGGATCCTGCTCAGAGCCCCGCCACCGCAGGTGGCGCCATCCTCGGCCGGAGAGCGGGAACTGTGGCAGCTGGGCTCGGTGGCTCCTGCGAGAACGCCAAGGAGGTGGAGAAGTGCCGGGGAGTGCAAGGATCTCCTGCCGGAGTGCAGGGATCTCCTGCCGGCACGGATCTCGGAAAGGGTGAGCTGAGTGAGCACCGCAGCAGGATTTCTGAGTTGGGAAGAAGCTCGACCCAGGGAGATACATCTGAGCAGCATTCCTGCCTGCACGATCCCAGGGTGAGTTGATTGGGCACCCTGACCGGTTTTTTTGAGTCAGGGAGAAGCTCCGCCCAGCGAGGGACATCCGAGCAGCTCTACTGACAGCACGGTCCCCCGGACGGAAGAGCTGGCTGGGCGCCCCGACGGTACTTTTGAGTGGGGGAGGAGCTCCAACCAGGGAGGAACACCTGAGCGGCCCCCTGCCTGCAAGGTCCCTGGGGCGGTGAGCTGTTTATGCGCCCCAGCCAGGTCTCGGGTTAGGGAGTAGAAGCAGAACTCTCAGCAGACAGCTTAAGGGACATTCTCCCAAAGAGAAGGAGTCATTGGAGCAGAATCAGCAGCAGACCTTTGCATGCTGCACTGCCTAGGGAATTTATAGCTCAACATTTTGAATCTGATACCCAAAAATGGGAAAACAGAGGAACAAAACGCTGTCTCAGAACTCAACCCAACCCAGAACAAGTTCTGAAGGTGAGGATACAGGGGAATCAAGAAGCCACATACCTGCAAGTTATGAAACGATTGCATCCGAAATGAAAGAACTCCAACAAGCCATAAAAGAGCTTAAAGCAGAAATAAGCCACATACCTGCAATGATCTCTCAGAAAAAAACCGAACTGAAAACAATAATGGAAGAAATGTTCCGTACACATAGAGAAGAAATAGATAAAAGATTAGAATAAAATAGGAAACAAATGGAAACGTTACAAGAGCAATTTAGGAATGAATTACCAAGAATGAAACAGGTCCAAAGAGAATTCCAGGATTTGAAAACTTACACTGCAAGCTTGCAAAACCACTTAAATGAAACCGAAGATAGAATTTCAGAACTTGAAGACAGCATGGCAGCTTATGAGCGTAAAAGGAAGGATCTCATAAAATTATCAAAGACACAAGAAAAATCAATCCAACAGCTCCAAGATGAGGCAAAACATAATAATATTCGAGTAATAGGAGTGAGTGAAACAGCAGGAGACCACACAAAGGATATAAAAAGAATATTTGCTGAAATAATAGCAGAAAATTTCCCAAACAAGGTAAAAGATACTGAAGTTCAGTTAATCGAGGCATATAGAACCCCAACGATCCATAACCCAAAGAAAAACACACACAGACATATAATAGTCAAGATCCCAGATATCCAGCAAAAGAACACAATATTAAAAGTTGCTAGAGAAATGAAACAGATCACTTATAAAGGAAAGCCCATCAGAATCACAGCAGACTTATCAACAGAAACCATGAAATCAAGAAGAGCTTGGAGTGAGATATTACAGATTCTGAGACAAAACAACTTCCAACCCAGACTGATGTATCCTACAAAACTATCCCTCAAATTCAATGGAGAAATAAAATATTTCCATGACAAAGAACAACTGAAGAACTTCACGAGTGCCAAACCAGCATTGCAAACAGCACTAAAAGATATTCTAGACAGAGAAAAAAGAGACCACAATCCCAAGAACAACAATAGAAATAAGTCCCTAAACAGAACAAGCACGTAAACAGTCAGCAAAAGAAGGAAAACAACAAGTGAATAACATGACTACAATAAGCCAACATATACCCATGATAACCATTAATGTAAATGGCCTCAATTCAAAAGTCAAAAGGAAAAGATTGGAAGAGTGGATTAAGGAACACAATCCAACGATATGCTGTATATAGGAAACATATTTTATTCAAAAGGAAATCCACAGATTGAAAGTTAAAGGTTGGAAAACAATTCTCCATGCAACAGGTCCCCAGAAAAAAGCAGGGGTAGCTATTATGTTTGCAAACAAAGTAAACTTCAAACCAAAAACAATCAAAAGAGATAAAGAAGGGCATTACATACTAGTTAGGGGAGAGCTGCAAGAGGAAGAGGTAACAATCCTAAACATTTATGCACCAAACCATGGAGCACCTAACTTTACAAGACAAACCTTAACAGACGTAAAAAATCAAATAACTAATAACACTATTGTAATAGGGGACCTAAACACCCCTCTGACGCAAAGAGACAGGTCAACCGGACAGAAACTCAGCAAGGAAATAACAGAACTGAACCAAAAGTGTGAATAAATGGACTTAGTAGATGTATAGAGACTGTTCCACCCCACAACATCAGAATACACATTTTTCTCAGTGGCAAATGGGTCTTTCTCCAAAATAGACCACATTCTAGCCCATAGAGCATATCTACCTAAATGCAAAAGAATTCAAATTATCCCATGCATATTATTGGACCACAGTGCAATGAAATTGGAAATTAATGACAAAGAGATCTCTAAAAGCCGCATAAACACTTGGAAATTAGACAGCCTTCTCCTGATAACCAAGGGGTCACACAAGAAGTTAAAGAAGAAATTTAAAAATACCTACAAATAAATGAAAATGCAAGTACAACCTACCAGAGTCTGTGGGATGCAATGAAAGCAGTCCTCAGAGGGAAATTTATAGCAATGAAATCATATACAAAGAAAATAGAAAGAGAGCAAATAAATAACCTAATGATACACCTCAAACTCTCAGAAAAAGAGCAACAAGCCAAACCAAGAACCCAAATAAGGGAGGAGATTATAAAACTCAGGGCAGAAATTAATGCAATTGAGATGAAGAAAACTCTACAAAAAATTAGTAAATCAAAGAGTTGCTTCTTTGAAAGAATAAATAAAATTGATAAACCCCTAGCCAACCTTATCAATAAAAGAAAGGAAAGATCTCAAATTCATGCAATAGGGAATGAAAAGGATGAAGTCACTACAGATCCAAAAGAAATACAAAAGATCATTAATACCTACTTTGAAAATCTGTATTCCCATAGGATAGAAAATGCAGAAGAAATGGACAGATTCCTAGAAAGGTACAAATTGCCAAAGTTGAATCAGGAAGATGCAAAAATCCTGAACAACCCAATATCAATTAATGAGATTGAAAACGTTATTAAACTGCCTAGCAAGCGCAGGGTCCTGAGTTCGATCCCCAGCACCGCAAAAAAAAAAAAAAAAAGAA
>PVLD010022891.1:0-28443 GCA_004027595.1 Dinomys branickii | reverse complement strand
TTCAATGGGGATTGCATTGAATCTGGACAATTTTGGGAGTATGGCCATTTTCACAACGTTCTTCCTACCCATGAATAAGGAATATCTTTCCATTTTCTGAAATCCTCTTTGATCTCTTTTTTCAGAGTACTGTAATTTTCACTGTATAGATCTCTTCTTTTGTTAGACTGATTCCTATGTATTTCATTTTTTAGATGCTATTATGAAAGGTGTGGTTTCACTGATTTTTCTCTGCTATTACTTTTTGAGTGTTGACTTTGTATCCAGCTGTACCACTGAATTTGGTTATTAAATCTATGAGCCTTTTGGTGGAGTTTTTGGGGTCTTCTATGTAGATTATCATGTCATCTGCAAATAATGATAATTTCACTTCTTTTTCTATCCTTATTCCTCTTATTTCTCTCTCTTGTCTAATTGGTCTGGCTAATATTTCAAGAACTATATTGAATAGGAGTGGTGACAGTGGACATCCTTGTCTTGTTCCTGACTTTAAAGGGAAAGCTTTCAGTTTTTGACCATTTAGAATGATGTTAGCTGCTGTTTTCTCATAGATACCTTTTATCAGATTGAGGTAAAGTCCCTCTATGCCAATTTTCTGTAGGGTTTTTATCATGAATAAGTGTTGGACTTTATCAAAAGCTTTTTCTGCATCAATTGAGATGATCATGTAATTTTTGTCTTTGACTCTATTGATATGATGTATTACATTAATTGATTTGTGTATATTGAACTATCCCTGCATTCCTGGGATGAATCCCACTTGGTCATGGTGTATAATTTTCTTGATGATTTGTTGCATTCTGTTTGCTAGTATTTTATTGAAAATTTTTATATCTATGTTCATTAGGGAGATTGGTCTGTAGTTTTCTTTTTTGGTTGAGTCTTTCTCTGGTTTTGGTATCAGGATAATACTTGCCTGCAGGAATTAGTTGGGGAGAATTCCTTCCTTTTCAATTTCCTTAAAAAGCTTGAGAAGTATTGGCATTTAATCTTCTCTAAATTTCTTGTAGAATTCAGCTGTAAATCCACAGGACCTGAGCTTTTCTTCATTGGTGAGTTTTTTTTTATTGCATTTTCAATTTTGCTTGCTGATATAGGATTATTCAGGATTTTTATATCTTCTTTGTTCAGCTTTGGTAGTTATATATGTGTGTAGAAATCTGTCCATTTCCTCTGTTTTCTATCTTGTGAGAGTAAAGATTTTTAAAGTAGGTACTGATAATCTTCTGAATTTCTACAGGATCTGTAGTGATTTCATCTCTTTCATTCTTTATTGCATATATTTCAGTTTTTTCTTTCTTTTTAATAAGATTGGCTAGGGGTTTATCAATTTTATTTTTTCAAAGAACCAACTGTTTGATTCATTAATTCTTAGCATTTTTTTAGTCTCCATTGCATTAATTTCTGCCCTGAGCTTTATAATTTCATACCTTCTCTGGGCTTTTGGTTTGATTTGTTCTTCTTTTTCTACAATCTTGAGGTGCAGCACAAGATTGTTTATTTGTGGTTGTTCTGTTTTCCTGAGGTAGGAATTCACTGCTATAAATTTCCCTCTGAGGACTGCTTTCATTGCATCCCACAGGTTCCTGTAACTTGTGTCTAAATTTTTGTTTGATTGTAAAAAGTGCTTAATTTCTTCTTTGATTTCATCTGTGACCCATTGATTGTTTAGGAGAGTGTTGTTTAATTTCCATGTGTTTATGGAGTTCTGGTAATTTCTTTTGTCATTAATTTCCAATTTCATTTCACTATGGTCTAATAGCATGAGATATTTTCACTCCTTTGCAGTTCCTCAAGCATGTTCTATGTGCTAGCATATGGTCTGTTTTAGAGAATGTCCCATACGCATCTGAGAAGAATGTATTCTGATGCTGTTGGGTGGAACACTCTGTACAGGTGTACTAAGTCCATTTGTTCACATGTTTGGTTTAGTTCTGCTATTTCTTTGCTAATTTTTTGTCTAGTTGATCTATCTCTTTGTGACAATGGGGTATTGAAGTCCCCTGTTATGATTGTGTTGTTGCTTATTTCATTTTTTATGTCTGTTAAAATTTGTCTTATACCCTTGGGTGTTTCTGTGCTTGGTGCATAGATGTTTATGATTGTTATCTCTTCCTCTTAAAGTTTTCCCCTCGCAAGTATGTAGTGACTTTCTTTATCTCTTTTGATTGTTGTTGGTTTGAAGTTCCCATTGTCTGCAAACAGAATAGCAACACCTGCTTTTTTCTGGGTACCTGTCACATGGAGTATTGTTTTCCATCCTTTAATTTTCAGTCTATGAATTTTTATTTTTATGAAATAAAAATTTCCTTTTGAGTTAAATGTGTTTCTCATATACAGCATATTGTTGGATTTTTGTTTCTTGATCCAATCTGCCAGTCTGTTTTTTTTGCTTGATGAATTGAATCTATTTACATTGACAGTTATAAGTGATATGTATTGGCTTATCTTTGTCAAGATGTTTTCCTACTATTGGTTCCTCTTGTTTTCCTCTGTTTAATTGCTTACTCTGCTCGGTGTTTCTGTTGTTCTTAAAATTGTGGTCTTTTTTGTCTCTTTCAAGACTATCTTTTAGAACTGTTTGAAGGGTTGGTTTGGCCCTCATGATGTTCTTCAGTTGATCTTTATTGTGGAAATATTTTCTTTCTCCATTAATTTTGAAGGATACTTTTGCAGGGAACATCAATCTGGGTTGGAAATTGTTTTCTTTCAGGACCTGGAATATTTCACTCCAAGCTCTTCTCGACTTGATGGTTTGTGTTGAGAAATCTGCCATGATTCTGATGGGTTTTCCTTTATAGATGATCTGTTTCTTTTCCCTAATAGCTTTTTTTTTTTCCGGTACCGGGGATCGAACTCAGGACCTTGCACTTGCCAGGCAAGCGCTTATGCCACTGAGCTATACCCCCAGCCCCTTCTAATAGCTTTTAATATTCTGTATTTTTGTTGAATTTCTGGGATCTTGATCACTATATGTTGTGGTGTAGATTTATTATGGTTATGGCTAGTTGGAGTTCTATACGCTTGACTTACCCAGATGCCCTGTTCTTTTTCCATGCTTGGGAAATTTTCTACCATTACTTTCACAAATAGTCTTTTTATATCATTTGTGCTGACACCTGCTGTTTCATTGATACCTATTAATCTTACATTGTTTTTCTTTGCTTTGTCTTGCAGCTGTTGAGTTGTTATTTCTTGGTTTCTTGTTATTTTTAAAAGATCCTTCCTTTCATGTTCATTCACAGCAATGTTGTCTTCAAGGTCTGAAAGTCTATCTTCAGCTTTGTTCAAGTGGTTTTGCCAGCTTTCAGTGCAAGTTTTAATTTCCTGGATATCTGTTTGAATCTGTTTTATGCATTTCAGTTGTTTCCTACACTGTTCATTCAATGTTTTCATTAATTTACTATGCCCCTCTATTTTTTCCATGTCTTCTTTCATTATTGTTGTCATTTCATTTTTTTACCTCAGAGATTATTTCCGATTTGTTGTCTTCTATGGCTCGGTGGAATTGTTTCTTTACCTCAGCTGCTGTCATTTCAGAAATTCCAGGTGTATGATTTCCAAGCTCATCTGTGTCAATATCTCCTGGACTTGTTCTGGGTGGGGTAGAGGTCTGAGATTGCATTTTATTCCTTCATTTTGTCATTTTCAGAGGCGCAGAGGTTCCCTGGAGCTCAACCTCATTCCCAGGATGATGTCATAGTAGTTGGGCAAGGACCCAAAGGTCCCTAGTGCTTGATGTGTCTCCCTCAATGGTGTGTGTGAGGGGGGCCAGGGTGCATTCCCCAATGCTCCCCAGCTATCTGTGGCTCAGCTTGGCTCCCACTCAGGGGTTCCCAAAGCTGTCCTGGTTTCAGCCCTGTTTCCACTGGTGTGTAGTAGTGGTGGGTGGTGGTCACCGTGTCTCCATACACTGCCACTACCCCTTGGGTTCCCACACCAGAGCATGTGGGGTAAATGTAGAGTCACTGAGGCCCCTGAAGCTGTCTGAGTTTCAGCTTAGCTTCCCTGAGGGTGCAGGGTGGGGGCAGAGAGGAGCACCCGAGGCCTTTGAGGTTGTCTAGGGCTCCCCTTGGCTCCCAAGATGGTGGGCCAGAGGTGGGGCTGGCTCACCAGAGTCCCCAAAGCTGTCCAAGGTGCAGCTCAGCTCTGATGGGGGAAGGAGGAGGAAGGAGGGGTGGGGAGTGGACCCCAGGCCCCTAAAGCTGTCCGGATTTCTGCCTGGTCCCAAGCTCGTGAGTGGTGGCAGCAGCAGCAGCTTACTGGAGTTCCCACAGCTGTCCTCTAATTCTGTTCTTAAGCAGTATTTTTTTAACTTCCTGTTACTAGAATTTTCTATCCATCTCTAACAAAGACCATGTAACATAAAGTTAGAACATGCAAAGATTCTTCAAAGGCTCAGAGTCCTGTCTATGACTCAGAATTATTCATTATATTAAAAAATCACATGCCCAAGTATGCTCCACTGGTAGTCTGATGCCATCACTCCAAGGTTATAAGGGTGCAGTAAAAGGGGCTGAGAACAACATCTCCCTTTCTGTCGTTTGAATTTCCACAGAGCGGTTAGGCTGATCCACCTTCAGTCTAATTTCTGAAAAATCAATAATTCTAGGATTTTTTTTTTAATTTTAAAGACAAAAGAATGAAAACATGTCAACAAACAAACAGACATAAACCAGAATAGCACAAGAACAATAAAGGAAATACCAAATTACAGAGAAGATAGTAGAAAATTAACAATGGTTGCTTGCTACTATATAATGTTATTTTCAATTTGGTTACTCAGTTATACAAATAAAGGCATGTACGATTAAAGTTTCCTCTGCCCTCACCTACCCTAGCAGTCGTCTTCCCTTTGATAATAACTGTACTTTTTGGTTTTGTTCACTTCCTCAGCTCTCACATTGAGAAGACACACGGCTGCTTTAAATTATGCTGCAACAAACATGGTTGTACACAAATTACTATGGCACTAGGTGGAAAAGCACCAAGACTCCAAGACAGTACATACACAGGGACCCAGGCACAGTATGATCATCACCCCGCTGACAAGACCTCAAGGCCCTCGGGGGCCTGGTCCTGTCCACGGAGTTGCCCCAGCAAACTGCCAGGCTCTGCCCTGTTGCAGCATGCCTGGGGGGCCTGGTCAAGTCTGCGGGGTTGCCTCCACCTACTGCCAGTCTACACCCTGATGTGGTGCACCCGGGGGCCCTGTCGAGTCCATGGGGTCACCTCTGCATACTGCCAGGCTCTGCCCTGATGTGGTGTGCCTGGGGACCTGGTTGATTCTGTGGTGTCGACCCTGAGCACCACCGGGCTCTGCCCCATTGCCGTGCACCTGGGGGCCTGGTACCAGTCCTCAAGGTTTTCATGTAGCCTGTGGGGAACCCTCCTCCCCCCACAGGCTGCTGAACTCCCTGTCAAGGCCCTGGGGTCCCCTCATAGGCCACAAGTGTCTCCCTGAAGGCTGCCTATGACTCTCTGGAGGCTATCCCCAACACTAGAGGTCCACGTCTGCACCCTACTTCCAGGTCTTCACCTCCTCCCACCTCTCAGTCTCCAGTGCTGCCACTCCCTGCTCTGTACACAGCTGGTCATTGGGCACACTTACGATGCTGGGCACAAGTGACGTGAAGTCTCCCCCACCTGTGTTCACTGAGGTAGTCTAGGGTGTGTACTAAGTTATTAGTTTTAGCAGACAACTGGAGGAGTTTCTCAGGTCTTCTGTGTAGAGTATGTTGTTATCTCTTGATCTCCTGGACTGCTGCTTTTCATATAACTTGTCTCTATGGCTTCATACAAGGTCATATTTGCAAGCAGTATGAAGTCCCTCTTGGTGCTCATAGTAGTAGTTTAGAGTGGGTCCTGAAGCCCATGGTCTCAGCCCATTGATGTCTGGAACACACATTGGGCACGAGGGGTGCCAATCTCAAGGTGCTCACAGAGGGGGTTCACGATGGGACCTGGAGCCTGATACCTCAGCTTGTGCTCCCTGCTTGGTGTTGGAGTGAGAAGGGAGTGGGGCCGTCTGGCCCATCTCCATCTGCACCTTGTTCTTGCTGGTGTGCTCCAGTTCTCGTTTGTTCATTGGCTGGATCCCCAGGAATTTCCATGGCTCAGGGTTTGCTGCCACTGCTCTCTGCTGCTCTCACAGAGGAGAGGTAGCAGGTCTCGGGGCAGGTGTGGAGCTGGGTGCGGCAAGCTGTGTACTTGTTGCTTTGTCTCTGTCTTGCCTCAAGGTGCTGATTAGAGTGGGTTGCTGCAGCGTGGGCATGCTGCTTTAGTGGCTGGGTTCAATAGCACCTCCTGACTGCTGCTCCTTCTTTTCCAGGCTGTGCTTTCTCTGCTCTGGTTTTGGCCCAGCTCTCGGAGTTTCACTAGCCTCTGGCTGAGTTGGGAGGCTCCCATGAGTATGGGCTTCTGAAGCTGAAGCTGCGAGTGTAGGAATGAGGGGGCAGGCTGAGGGTGTGTATGGAGTGGTGACTCCCTCTTTCTCCTCCTCCTCTTCCTCTAACTGCGCCATGGCAGCTGCCCGAACTGTTCCTCAGGGAGGGGTCTTGTTTGTTCTTTCTGATGGTTTCAATTCTCATTTCATATCCTTCCTCAGACCAGGGGACCTGCTTCTCTCCTTGTCTTTCTCATGTTGCTATAATCCAATGACTGGATGGTAATCCTTGGGGAGGATCTTTCTCTGCTGCTTACCTGGTTGCCATCTTCCTGGAAGAGCCAAGAATTCTAGGAATTTATTTCTGTTTTTTTTTCTAAATAGACAGTGAATTTCTTGAGGGGTAGGATGATGTCCCTTTATCTTTGTGTTCCCAGGGAGCCCTCTGTAACTGGCACTTATAAATACTCTGAAGAAGTATTTGTCTTGCTTTGTTCTGTTCGAATGACAGTGGTTTAAAACCAGGCAGTCCTTCTGAAAAATTAGGACATTGTGCTCCTGCTTTTCTTCAGAGCCCATGAATATCTGATAGAGGGTGATACTAGGATGAGGATTCTGATTCAATAGCAGTAAGATAGCTGGGGCACCATGGCTTAAAGACTGAGGAGCTGGAGTGTTGGGGAGAAGAATAAATTGTGGTGTGGATGTTAGATATGGAGGGTGATTTAGGTTCCTGTAGTTTCTGTAACAAATTACCATGAGATGAATGGGTTAAAACTATACCAATTCTTTTATAGTTGTGAAGGTCAGAAGTCCAAAACACATCCCTTTGCGTGCACAACACTGTGTTCCTTCAGAAGGCTCTGATGAAGGTCACTTCCTCACCATTTCCCATTTCTAGGAGCCATCTGCATCCTTGGTGTTATGGTTTGTGTGTAGATGTTCCCCCAAAGCTTCATGCAGTCATAGAGAGTGGGATTTTCAGAGGTGGCTGAATTTGAGTTTGTAATTGATTCATGATCCAATGCTGGGATTAAGGTTGTGTGAGTGCTACTAGAAGAACTGCTAGTAGCTTCTCTAGGACAGGTAGCCTCCATACCATATAAGGGGCAGAAGAAGACTTGTTTTCTTTCTCTCTTTTTCTCTTTCTCTCTCTCCCTCCTTGATTATTGCTTTTGCTGCCTTCTACTGCCATGAATGGTTGCCTGTCTGCCATGTGCCACTCTGCCTTGGAGCCAGCTGATTAGGGACTGAAACCTCTACAAACCATGAGCTAAATAAACCTTTCCTCCATTTAACTTTGAGTATTGGGTACTTTGTCTCAACAATGATAAAAGTAACTAAGAATTTGGTGCTAGAGAAGTGGGGTCATTGCTGTGGCTATACCTGATCACGTAGTCAGGAGCCTTTAGGAATGACTTGTGGGAAGAGTTTAAAATGATTTGGAGATGTCAGCTGAAAGAGTAAAGCTGGAATGCCTTAGGTGGTTCTGTGTAGGAGATTCTTGCCATAGCTCAGAGGACCAGAAACTGGTAAGGATCAGGCTTAGGAGGTTTCTGATGGTAAGAGGAACTGCACTGACTCTTGAACCCCAGATGATGTGTGTTATGGCTTGGCAAAAAGTTTACCTGAATTTTTCTCATGTCCAGAGACTTTGCCTGAGTCTGAGATTAAGGGCAGCAGGCAGATGAAGTTCCAAGGCAGTCAGATGTTGAGGCGGTGGCATGGCTACTGTTGGGGGCTTTTAGCCAGATTTCTGTTGAGAATGAAGAGCAAAAAGCCCAGCAGAATTATATAAAACATTGTGAGTTTGCCCAGGAAGGAAACACCAGTAAAACCGTGGACTGCAAAGATTAGAGCAGATGGGATCTTTATTGCTGAGAAGGAATGGGAGAATAGAAAAAATGGCCTAAGGACATCACAAGAAGCTGCAGGACTCCATCCTCTGCAACCTCAAGATTGAAAAAGTGAAAGACTTTGCTTTAAGCAGCAGGCCCCATCTCACCATGTTCCAAAATGGCAGAAGTCTAGAGAACTTGTTCTTTGGAATTGGATTCAGAGTGCTCAGTGATCCGGGCACTTTACTCCTACATCCAGAGGGAGGGAAGCCTGACTATTGTTCCAACTGGCAATAGACCTCAGCATCATCCACATGGCTCTGGTTTTAGGTGCATTTAGAATGGAAAAATTGTGGGGTCAGGAACATTTCCACCTAAATTTCAGAAGGCCCAGGAGGCCAAGCAGTGTGCCCATAAGATGGCAGTGTGTGAAGCTGTGAGTATGAAGCCAAAGGTGCAATGGAAACCCCAGAAATTTGGAGAAGCCAGGAATGTGGATTTTCTGAGGAAAACTCCAAGGAAGGAGCAGAGAGGGCTCAAGAGAGAAGCCAGTGGGAGCTACAACCACTGGAAGTTTCATAGGGGTGCAGCCACTCAAGTCTCTTGGAGTTCACATCTTGCCACAGATTCCTTTGGATGCTGCACATGGAACTACAGGGCTTAATGTTTGCTTGGCTGGATTTTAGACTTGCTTAGGCCCATTTTTTTGTATTCCCTTGTTTGTAACTTTTGGAATGGAAGTGTTTATCTTGTGCCATTGAATGTTGAAATTGTTTAAGTTTCTTTTCATTTGTACAGGAGCTTATAGCTAAGAATTTGCTTTAAATCTCAGAGGCTCAAGACTTGGACTTTTTAGCAATGCTGAAACTATTAGGAATTTGGTAACTCTTAGAGATGGACTGAATGCCTTTTGAGTGCAGGAGTGTTCATGAGTCTTTGGAGGTCCAGGGATGGAATGTTATAGTTGGTGCCTAGATGTTCCCCCAAAACCTGCAGTCATGAGGGAGGCAGGATTTTCAGAGATGGCTGAATCTAGAGTTTGGATTGATTCATGATCCAGTGCTGGGATTAAGGGTGTGAGTGTTACACCCATCCTAGGATGGAAATATATATAATGGAGATTTGTTCTCTTTCTCTCTTCATTTGTTGCTTTGCTATATCCCACTGCCATGAACGGTGGCCTATCTGCCTCTTGCTAGCCCAACTTGGAGTCAGCTGATTATGGACCGAAACCTTGACAAATTGTGAGCTAAATAAACCTGTCTTTCCTTTAACTTTGGGCATTTGGTATTTTGTCTTAGCAATGAGAAAGTACCTAAGACATCTGGGCTTCTGGGCCTTCTCTCCCTTTTCAAAGCCAGCACCTTCCAGTCTGTCTCTGATTCTGACACTGCTTTGCCTCCCCCTCCTCACTTCTGAGGGCTCTTGTGATTACAGTGGACTTAATGACTCATCCTGCATGAGACAGGATCCTCTCTCCATTTTAGTGAACTGAATAGCAATCTAAATTTTTCCTGAAACTTTAACTCCACCTTGCCCATAATATATTCATAGGATCTGGGGAGCAGGATATGAACATTTTTGTGGGAGCATTAGCCTGTCTACCACTGTGGAGAGGTTGACCATCATAGAGGCTGTTCTATACTTGAAATTCAGCTTAGAGCACTTCAGTGAATTCCAATTATTCGCTTGTTATGATTTGTGTCTAGATATTTCCCCAAAGCCTCATGAAGTCATAGGACTTTTTTTGAAGGTGGCCAAATTTAGAGTGTGTGATTGATTTGTAGTGTAATGCAAATTAAGGGTGCTGGGATTAAGGGTGGGTGATTGCTAGGTCATCCCACTGATTGGATTGGCACTGCCCTAATCCCAGTACACTGGATACAATATAAAGGACAGAAAAATCTTTCTTCCTTTCTTCTTGCTTTTGCTGTCTTCTACTGCCATTAATGGGGTTGCCCATCTGCCACGTGCCAACCTGCCTTGGAGCCAGTAGATTATGGACTGAAACCTCTACAAACTGTGAACTAAATAACCCTTTCCCCTTTTAACTTCAGATGTTGGGTATTTTGTGTCGGCAATGAGAAAAACAAGCCATTTCTCCACAGGAAGGGCAGTCCCTTCAGAGGCAATCTGTCTTTTCTGTTCCCAAGACACAGCTGGAGGACGGTGGCTCCTCCTATACTCATTCTGCCTGCTATACCTGTTTCTCACTTTCCCTGATGAACGAAGAGAAGGATGACCACATCCCGACTGAAGGGACACGCAGGGGCCGCTGCATGAGGCTGAAGAATGGATTTGGTATGGCCCTGAATCAAGGCCAGCGGTTTTCTGAAGATGTTGGTTTCAAGCAGGAGCCTAAAGTGGTATCTTTCTATGGTCTGTTGGCCATTTCAGAACTTTAGAAATGTAATGGTCAATTCATTAGAAAGAAACAAATAACTAAATAAATTTTACTCTGCCTGGCCCCCGTGGCATGCCAGGTGCTCCACCTGATCCCTGGAGCTCCACCCGGCCCCTGGGGCATGACAGGCACTCTGCCTGGTCTCCAGGGCATGCCAGGTGCTCTGCCTTGCCTCTGGGGCATACAAGGTGCTCTGCCCAGACCCCAGAACACCCTTGAAGATTTGCCTCAGCCTATAGATGCGGACGCACTGACAGAGCCTGGTGGTTCACTGTGTAACCCCGCCTATGTGACTGCACACCTGATGGCTGTGAGGGCTTGCCAAAGGGGGCTTCTCCACCTCCTGCCATAGCAATCTGTGTACACCCACATATTATACAGCACATTTAGAAGCAGCCAAGTCTCTTCCCAAAGTAAGAGCATGAGGGAGTAAATAAACCAAGAGTGCAGTTATTATCAGTGGGAAGACCACTGACAGGGTGGTAGAACAACAGAGGTGAAGTGGAGAAAACTGAGTAATTGAATGAGCCATCATGTATATAATTGAGTGATAGGGGCGGGGATGACATTATGTAATGCAATATCCAGTGGTGGCCCCCTACTATTTTCTCTGTAATTTGGTGTTTCCTTTATTGTTTTTGTGTTAACAAATGCAAAGACAGCACTATGTAACGCAGCATCCAGTGATGGTTCCCTGCTACCTCCTCTGTAATTTGGTATTTCCTTTATTGATTTTGTTATAACAAATATGAAGATAAAATTATGTTATACAGCATTCAGTGCCAATTCCCTACAATCTTCTCTATAACTTGGTATTTTCTGTATTGTTTCTGTGTTATTCTGGGTTCTTTTGTCTTAAAAATAAAATTTTAAAAAAAAGAATGGATTTGGTCATCTGTATGAGCTCTCAGACATGCAGCTACCAAGTGTCTCATTGAGGACACTGATCCCAGTGACCAAGGGTCACAATACTCTGAAATCCTTGAATTTCTCCCCTACAAAGTCTGTGATGAGGAGCTAAATATCAAGCCCCAGTGGTTGGTTTAAAATTGATAGCAATCTTTGCTTCCTGGACAGCTGCTGGGATCTCACAGTCTGGATGGTTTGTGGAATCATAACCTGCCCCAGAAGAAAAGAGGATTGTAGCTGCTGGGGTTTCATAGAGGACGTACTGGCGATTCTGACATAGAGCCCTAATGTAAGGCAGCAAGTGGTCCTGTGGGCACCACCAGAGCTCTCCTGTCAGAGCCAGAGAAGAGGACATAGGATGACTTACTGCTTGAGGCTTGTGCTTGGGAAGAGCAAACTATAATCTTGGGAAGCAGATGCCCCAAGAAGGGGGTCAGATCTCATTCATAAGCCCACCTCTCTCTAAGTCACTTCCTTCTGTAGAGCTGCTCAGCCTTTGACCCTCCCCACTGTACTTAGATCTGAGATCTGACCAAGGATGTAAGGGCCTAAAGACCTTCTTGCTTAGAAGTGAATTTCTCAGAACTCTGAGAGGAAACCAGTCTTTCCAAGAAGGTGAGGCAGTGAGGAAAGACATCTGGGGTCACTTCCCGGAATCTGACTCCTGTAGGAGCATCCCAAGGATCTACAGTGCATGATTGGGTCTGTGGTACAGATCTTCAGGAACTGACAGAAGGAAAGGAGAGCCCAACCCTGAGGAGTGAAAACTGAAGGCTGGTGCTTGTGTCCAGGTGAAAGGCTATGTCCTGAGGGCCCAGAAGAACTGGACAGTGGAAAGAGTGAGTTCTCTTTCTATAAAGCACTAAAATCTTTTGTCTGGTATTTCCAACCAGCAGCTACTGTTCCCTGAAAGAGGCAGAGCTTAAGATCCTGAAAGGGCAAAGGGACCTTCATGGGTAGGTGTGTATGGATAAATTGGGAAGAACAGGCTGAAATAGTTGGGGATTTAGTGGAAGCCAAGACTGTTGTCCTGGGGGTTGTGGTTGTGGTGGTGGTGGGGGATGGGATGCAGGGTGAATGCAGCAGGTAGCTTTCCTGTTTCTGGGACCCAATATCCAACACTGGAGGAGAGGTTTAATTTGGCTCAGGGTTTTGAGGAGATTCAGTCCGTGGTCTGCTGCCTCCAGGACAAGAACATGGTTGGAAGGGCATGGTGCAACAAAGCTGTGTCATTTACTGCAGCCAGGAAGTAGAGGAGAGGGGTAGTACCAAAGAGGAAGGGGCAAGGAACCAAAGTCACACCTCCTTGTCTTACCCAGTGTACCCGGAAAGGCACCCCACCACTCCTCTTGGTGGCTCCAAGCTAGTTGACACCATGAAGCTTACCCTCACAGTGGATAAGCAGCATGGGTGGGAAAGGTAGGAAACCTAGGTTGTGTTTCTAAGGCGATCCAATGTAAAAGAAGAATGAGGTGAGTTGTCACTGGAGGGAGAGTTCTGCTGTAGAGACGACTCCTGGGTGGGTGGTGATGACTGAGCCCACTCACTGAGCTGTGAAAGCAGGGATTTTTTCCCTCAGAGTGTCACTGGCACTGGGAAGGGGAGAAGCCTAATAGCCTTTGTGTGAACCCACGGCTATGCACAGAGGCAGGGCCCCTGTCCTTCCTCAGAAGAGTCAGTTTGGAATCATCTGTCTGCCAGAAGCTTCCACCTCCTTCCTACCACGGCCTTCCACAGGCTGCACCATCTAGGTGCAGAGTTGAGCCCTCAGGTATGTAGTAGAGAGTGGGATTTCAGGCGGGGAGAAAAGGCTGCTGACTTCTCTGCAGCTCTACTGGTTGTGGCCCTGCAGCCACCTGGAGTTCCAGTGCCCTCAGCAGCTGGGCACCTTGCTGGGCTCCATGCTTTCCTGCTGGGATCTCCTGGGTTGGAAAGGCAAAAAGTTGAGATTTTCTCTTAGGAATTCTGCATTCACCTGGAAAAGATGAAACAATCCTTGATGGCTCTTTCTTCCTCCTTTGGGGCTCCCAACAGGTTCTGGGATATGCAGAGTGGCTTAAGAAAAACTTGCAAAATTAGAGAGAGAAGCAAAAGGTACAATATTTGGGGAGCAACCTCTCCCCAAAGGAGGAGAAACCCTGGGGAGCCCGTTGGGACCTGGAGAATCTGGGGTGACTAGACCTCTTAAGGACTGAGATTGTCTTCTACATGGAGCTATTTGTTTCTCAGACTCTGGTATCCTCTGCACATTGCTTGAAGAGGATGAAAACACTAAACTTTGAGCTTAGACTGCTCTGCAGGCTCTGGAGCAATGGGGTACCCCAAAATACATGGTCAGAGGCAGGAAATTCTGGGGGCTGGAGAGGCCTGGCTGAAAAATCCCAGCACTTTGCATTGCATTATCAAGTTACTTTGGGTTTGTAGGAAACCAAGAATATAGGACAAATGCATTCCACTTGTCTTATATACAGCTCAAGCCACTGTCACAAATACTATAGACTGGGTAGTCTGTTAACTACATGAAATGCATCTCTTCCAGTCCTGGAGGCTGCAGGTCTGAAGTTGGGTGCAGCATGGCTGGAGACACTTCTGGGCCACACACTGCTGACTTCTCATTGTGTCCTCATGTAGTGTGAGGAGACTGAGGGAGTCACCTGGCTTTGTAAGGGCCCTAATCTCGTTCGTGGCGGCTGTGCCCTTTTGACCTAAATACATCTCAAAAGGTAAATTTGCAACATACAACATTTAGGGGAAAAAAAACATCTAGTCCATAGCATCATGTGTAGAATTTCTGTTCTACATCACCAGTTAGGTGTCTTGTTTTTAACCCAGTCAGCACAGGTATTTAATAATGACTGGCAGGTAAATGTGCTGGCAAATGTGACAGGACTACAATGATCATTATCTTAAACTTGTATGGTGTAACTTCTAGGTGAATTTCAGTATGATTTGTTAAGAACCATACTGTACCCGCCAGCATGACCTGGTGTTACATTAAACCTATGAATTTGCTTAGGAATGTCATTACTGTTGGACTGTTTTGAAATTAAAATGAAGAGTGGCATGTGTAAAAAGGGAGGTTAAGTGCACAGACTATGGAGGCCCTCTGCTCGGGTTGAATATTTCACCTCTTCCCATGACCTGGGCAGCTCCTTGATCCTTCTGTCTCCCTTTCCTCATTGAAAAGTGGGGATAAAAATAGTATCTTACTCACTGAGCTATGATGAAGCTTGAATAAATTAACAGACGTTAAATATACAGAATGATGCATGGCGTGTGCTGAGATCTCTGTTGTTAGCTATGATTGTCTCTTTCTTATTCCTACTCTTAAAAGTAGCAGCTGTTATTCATGTGGATATGGAATTTTTGGAGGGAGGATTCAAGTTTTCCTTTTTCTATCTTGACCAAAAGCATATCCGGGGACAAGATGGTTTTTATTTGAGGCAGATGATTATAGAGATGTTATGCATACAGTACACGGGAATGCAGTCTCCCAGTATCATTAACTTACACCCAGCGTCACTTCCTGTTCCCTTTATAACAGTGTGGGCTGTGTGACTACTTGATAGATAATTTCATAACCTTTGCCAGATTAGTTGGGTTGTTTCCACATTCAGAGTCCAGGGAAATGTTATTGGAAAGGAATCAGCACGGAGGCCCCTGTGTCCTTCCCTGTAGTATTTTGTTATTTTCCCACGTTGGGAAGCTGGCATTAAAAAATAATGAAAAATTTAAAGCTGCAGTGAATTATTTTCTACTTCCTTGAAAATCCTTCTCACATCTCCTCTGGTAAAGATCCCCTGTTTTTCTATGGACCCTGAAGAGCGTGGTGAGAAGGGAGTCAAGGCATCTATTCCGCTCTGTGGGCTTCACCTTCCCAGACAACTGTGTGGTTGGTTTCAGCCAAGACACTTAATATCAGCTAAAAGGAGAGTAATACAAAATGTCAGGGCCATCTCCCTGGTTATTTCTTCCAATCAGTGGGAGTGTATATGTAAAAATATTTTGAGAGGAAAATATGAAAAGTGACAATTTGGCCTCCATGATAAATAGAACTCGATGTCACGGATTCTAGAAGTTACAATTTCAGTGAACAAGGCATTCCCTACTGTTTTACTCCCTAGGATAAATACTGTGTTTTCTTCACATATTTTAAATGTTTTACTGGGCCAATACTGCAACTTTTGCTATATCAAAAGGAACCTTTTGTTTATTTGGCGTTTTCAACACACTTGCATCTAACAACACATTGTAGCTCCCCCTGTGAGAGGGCTGAAATGATATGGGGGAGTAGGTGACCCTCAAGTGCTGACCCCAATGGCTCAATTTGTTATTTTTTTAATTTTTTAAATTTTGAGACAGCATCTTGCTATGTAGCCCAGGCTGGCCTCAAACTCTCAGTGATCCTCTTGCCTCAGCCTCCCAAGTGCTGGGATTACAGGTGTGTGCCGCCACACCTGACTAGGGCCCCACTCGCTGGCTGCTGGGTGCTCATTAAAATAGGAAGCTGGTGTCAGGAAGCACAGCTCCTGAGCCTTTGATGGATAGGTATTGCTTTGATGGAATTATTTTGCTTTCTTTTCTTTTCTTTTAAGGAGAGTAGTAAAAAAAGAGAACAATATGAGCTTACCTACATCACAGACATAAACAAAACAAAGCGCATTAAATGTGACACAGGGTTTCAAAGCAAAATGATAAGAATTGACAGTGGTTGTTATATTACATGGTGTTATCTTCAACTACGTTGCTCAGATTACCAGATGTAAGAATGGAAGAGTTTTCAAACCATTAAGGAGAATAAAAAGATTTCACTTTCTTTGTATATTTACCAAGTACCAAGATTGCTGGACCATCTATGGTAGTTCTGATTTTAATGTTTTAAAGAAATTCCATACTATCTTCATACTGGCTGTGTAACATTATGTAGTAATGTTTAATATCAAAATGTTTGCTTTGTTCTTGTTTCCTTACATGCCCTTATTTATGGTTGTGGTGGAAAACTGGACATTATGAATATTATAATGTGGTAACTATGGAAATCAGCTTCAGCCCCATCTGTAGGATTTGATTTTGCTACTTGTTATGGGATACTGTTATTGTTTAGTGACTTTTCTGGGTTCATTTTATAAAGATGATACTCTTTGCTGTGTCATCACTTAACCTTCCCTGTGTGCCTGTGTGAGTCTTAGTCTCCTCTTTGTATGAGAACGCCAGTAGGATTAGACTAAGGCCCAACCTAAGGTCCTTTGTTCTGCCTTAATCTCCTCTTTAGAGATTGTATCTCAATTTTTAAAATTTATTTTAAAAATAAAAGAAGGAAAACCTATTAACAAACAGACGTCCATTTATAAAATAACATAAGAACAATACAAGCAATATAGAGTTACAAAGTGGTAGGAAATTAATAACGGTTGTTGTATTACGTATTGATATCTTCAAAGTGGTTTCTCAGGAAAACAAATAGAGATATGCAAGACTGATAAAATAATTAATCATTAACTAATCTTTTCAGTAAATTGATAGAAGTCAGTAGTACAACTATGTTAGCTATCCTGTATATACATACATACATAATTTCTCTTTCTTTTCTCTTTTCCCTCACCCCAGTTGCTCTTTTCTTTTGAGCATGTTCCTTTCATTTCACAGTGTCTGTCCTACCTCCTAATTTTTATTCAGTCTTTCAGGTTCTTACACTAGCGAGACAATACATTGATTACACATGGAGGTCTTGTTCATTTCACTTACGAGTATGGTCTCTAGTTGTGAACATTTACCTGTAAAAGCCTCAAGTTTATCTTTCTTTATAGCTGATTAATATTCCATTGTATAAAAGTACTACAATTTTTTTATCCATTCCTCAGTGGATGGACATTTGGATTGCTTCCACAATTTAGCAATTACAAATTGCAGTGCTATAAACATGGGTGCACATATATCACTGTGATATGTATGATGTTTTCAGATCTTCCGGGAAAATACCCAGAAGGGGAATGACTGGGTTGAATGGGACCTCCAGACCTAGTTTGCTGAGGAATCTCCAAGCTGATTTCCACAGTGGTTTCACCAGGCTGCCTTCCCACCAGCAGTGGAGAAGAGTTCCCATTTCTCCATAGCCTCACCAGCATTTTGTTATTGGTTGATTTCTTAATGATAGCCATTCTTACTGGGGTGCAATGAAATAGAGATCCTATCTCTAAATATAATCAGATTCTGAGGTAGGGAGTGTAGGGGCTCCTACATATGAGTTTTTAACGGGAGATGGTTCTTAACAGCTATCCCAGCAGGAAGGAGGAAGCTCAGTTCCCTTGTGTCCTCCACCCACACTGCATGGAGCCCAGAGGATGTTCTGTCCCTCTCAGAGGGGATGAAAATCTTTTCAGCTTCCTCTGACATCACCCTGGTTGGGAGCCTGAGGCTTGGGGGTGCCTCATTTCAGCCTTCCAAGGGCAGCTGTCTAGGCTTCTCATGTAGTGTCTGCTGGCACAGGTGGGGTGGGGCAGTTTCTTTCTTGGTGTTTGGCTGGAGTGGATGCATCACTGCCCAAAATCCTTCTGTCTTGCTAGGCTGCCTCTTTCCTTTTTTCTTTTTTTTTTGGCTAAAGAAAGCAGGCTTTTAAAAACAATTTTTCTTTTCAGTCTGTGACAGAGGCCAGAGAAGATGAGCCCTAACATGGCTTTTCTCCACCAAATACCACAGCTCCTCCTTCATCCAAAATTCCAGTTCTTCTAGGTTCTGGTTATCCCCAACGCCATGTCCTCTCATGCCCACAGCTGTACAGCTCCTTGTGGTTGTTGCTAGCTTTTATACATGTTGCTCTCCTTTGTTAATTTGCCTTGAATGTGCTGGTGCTTTCAGCATTGGTCCCTGTACCTAGTTCTCTTCAGTTGCCATGTTCAAATGCTTCTGCAGCAATGTGCAGCAAATCCACCAACCCTCCTGTGACTGTATTCTGGCAGGGTGATGTTGGTGAGTGTCAGACAGACTTTTCCATGAGCTTTACTCAAGCTTTAGTCTCTTTTTTCCTTATTCCTTCCTCCTGCCTAGAATGTGCTGCCACTACCTATTTTGGGCAATGAGGACAAGGACCACCTCTTCAGCTGGCAGCATGTGAACTGAAAGGGGACTTGCTCCTTTGAGGACTGGATGCTATACCAGTCCAGAACAGATGTTGACACTTGCTGGCTGTGTGGTACTGGGCAGCTTACTTAATCCTGTTGGATGTTAGTGTTTTGTTTTTATTTTTTTATCTGTGAAACTGGTCTCAATACTAGTTATTGCACAGCCTTACTATGAAGATAAAATGAGATGATGTATACAGAAGAGCTTAGCAAAGGCATAGAAACAAAAGAGGTTCGATAAATATTGGCAAATTTGGCTTTAATGAAAACTCCACACTTTTATAATCCTGCAGAGAAAACGTGCAACCTATATTTGCTTCCGCCAAGGGAAAAATAACTTCTTAGATTTGTGGTTGGTGAAGTACTTGGATGTTCACGATCATATTTAATCCATGCAACATCTCTGTGAGGGAGGAGGCATTTCTGCATGACCACTCTTTCTTTTTATTACTGGAAAAGGAGCTACAAATCAGGAAATAAGTAGCAGAAGCAGAATCATATTTATCTACCTAGTAAACTAAGTCTGTTACCCAAAATCCACAGAAGAAAGACAGAAAACCAAATATCTTTAGTGGGAAATATTGTGTTTTCCATTTAACACTTTTTTTTTTTTTTTTTTGCGGTACTGGGGATCGAACTCAGGACCCTGCGCTTGCTAGGCAAGCGCTTATTCCACTGAGCTATATCCCCAGCCCAGTGTTTTCCATTTAAATGATTGAAAAAATGACCCACGGTAAAATATGATATTTGCCTCAGATAGCAGATTACATTAGGGCAAGCATTCAGATTATTCTCCAAGGAGACTTGGTGCACATCAGGCAGCTGAAGGACTTCTTAAGACCTAAAAATGATGGGTGACATTCACAGTTAGGAAAACAGCAAAGAGTCTGTCATGCTTGCTATCAAGATGTCCACATGGCTATAGTTACGTCTTTCTAGTTGAAAAACGCAAGAGAAGGGACATAGAGAGAGTAGACATTGTGCTTTGCAGCTGTGAATAAAGAGAAGTGCAAGTCTCTTACCCAGTGAGCAGATAGATGGCCTGTTTTTCAGACCATAGAGAAATGGGAAGCAGCCTAAAGCTTCTCAGGGTGCCAGACTGACAAGCAGAGAAAAGACCAGCACTTCAGGGCTGTGCACTGTTTGTGAGATGCTCCCCAATTAGTTTGGAATGAAAGGTTGCAGTGGAACTATGGGTTATGGGTCAGACCTAGAATGTCCCCCCAAGACTCATTCATTTAGAGGTGAAGCAGATCCCAACTTGGTATCTTGCAATATGAAGCCTAATTTTTTTCCAGTTCTTTTTATCAAATGGCACCTGTCACCCCTGGTCAGCCATGCTGTCTCTGTCACAAATTAAAGTTACTCCTAAGGATAGTATGAATCTGGGCTGTTTATTCTGCTGGTAATTTTATTTATCCCTGAAGCAGTTCCAATAACAGTTATTATCACAGCTTTTTAATCTCTCTCTTTTAAGAAATGCTTTGGCAATTCCTTCTATTGGCCTTTCAAAATTGGATGATCAGGAAGAAGTGTTTTCATGAAAACAAAAATTAGTTGATATTTGGGCTAGAATTAAATCAAATCTCTGGGTCAATTTGGGGATCAGTGACACCTTTATAATATTAAGCCTTATTGTACATGAACAATAGATTTCTCTAGTAATGCAAGACTTTTAAAATATCTCAAATTTGTCTAATTTTCTCTGTAGAACAAACTGTCCAGGAGGCGTGTTGATTTACCCAAAGCAAAGGCAAACAAATATTGGTTTTCTTCACCAATGAGATGCTAAAGAAAGCTGAGCATCAATCTTTTGCAGTAGCGGCCTTGCGTTCAGGTGGACAAGAGCATAGTGTGGGTATTTGGGGTCAGTACTGCTGGGAAACGAGTCTGCTTTAATTGCTCATAGATCTTAGACAAATCTATGTTCTCAGCTGCTAGCCTTTTACACAGGTGAAGCAGGTACTTGAGGAACCAGTACAAAAGAGTATTAATCATCCTTTATGAAGTGGGTTGTAATTGGCTTAAGATCTTCCTTGGCTTCTGTTTTACTAGTATACTGACGAAGTTTCGGCAAAGATTTAGAAGAATCAATTTTGAATTCTTAGGGGGCTGCACTCCAATTAGTTCATTTATGTTTGCAGAGTCTGTAGCCTTTAGGGATTCTGAAACCAAAGTTAATGCTTCTGTTGTTTCTTCAATCATACATAGTGCAGGTATTTCAATATACATACAAGATATAACCTCCAGACTTCTAAAAATAAGGCTTTCGTGCTGTTTTAGTTGGCAGTTCCATTTACAAGCTCAGCCCCCTTCCTGCTAAATACGCGGGAACTGTCAGAGGGAAGACAGGAATCTTTTTCTGCCAATGGTTCCCAGGTAGCAGCCAGAGGTTGAGACAGGAGGAAGGGCTGAGGATTGCTACTAATCCCCACCATTTGGTATTTTGGCTCCCTGGCCAATTGGATGTCGCATGGTAGCGACATTCATGATACATGGAGCGGCACATGTGTCAATAAGAACGCTGAATTGAGGTCCATTTATATTTACAAACCATTCCCCTTAGGGATGTAGATGATATCAGGGAATTGTTGGGTTCTAATGCTTTTCTTGGCTGTAGCATCCTGGGACAGACTTTGGGCAGTTGTTTTAATTTTTTCAACCTTTGTGTGACACTGGTTTTTCTAAGGTCACATGAGTGTGTGACCTTCCAGCATATGGAAACTACAGGAGTCTTCATTCCTAGGCTCTTGATTGTTAAAGGGCAGAAAACTTTTCTTTGTTTGCTTTGGAGATCAGTTTTTTAATTGAGACAGTCAGAAGTTGTTTGCATTTATAGCTTGTTTACTTTCTGTGGCTTTTGGGAATGTTAAGCCCTGTGTTGGAGACTTTTTAAATTGGCAATTTTCCATGCCAATATATTTTTCTAAGTTTCTTATTTCAGATCTAGTTACAAAAAGAGAGGGTAAGTCTCCTTGTACTGCAGCTGCTAGGTATACCCCAGATTGTTTAAAAATTTTCTGAAGCCTAGTTTAAGGCTCTCTTATGCAATCATCTTTATTTTATTTACAATTTGAATTTTTGTCTAATTGTCTCTTAGGATAAAGTGTACAGTAATGGCCATATGTTGTTTATTTCTTATTTTATTGTCATCTCAACACCAATATCTGAATTGTGCATGTTTGGATTATTTAAATCCTCTGCAGTACTTTTCCTTCCTGTTGCTTCTAATTTTTGTTTATTAGTGTATGTTAATGGTTACATTAATATCGTGATCATTTTCCATCCCTTTACTCCTCCCACCCATCCATTTCCCTACCTGATGGGTTTACAATTCAGGGAGCTAGTTGGTACACATCTGGTAGTTCAGATGTAGCTAACAAAGTAGCTAACAAAATCCTAAATTTGCAGAATGAATTGTTCTTTCTGAGGTTTTGAAATCCTTAACAAAAGTCCTTAACTTGTCTTAAATTTGACGTCTATATCAGCCTTTTAGGCTAACGTTTTTGTGGGGATTTTGTAAAATAGGAACCAAAGGAACAGCAGAGGTGTAGCTGTGTGACAGTACTTTGGGATATAGCGAAAAAGAGCAGAATGAGGGTAGATTTCATAAGGATTAACAGAACATGAATTCTCTTTGTTGACTTTTCCCAAAGAGGTCTTTAGAAAGGCTATTTTAAGTCAGCATTTTATTTGGAAGCCTTAGTTAAACCATGTCTATCTGTTGTCTTTTCTAGAGGTGCCTCTTAAAGCTATCATTAATTTAAACATTTTATAGAGTTTTGAAGTGAAATTTAGGCTCAGAGCAGGATTGAGAGGAAGGCACAGAGATTGCTCACACACCCCTCGCCACTGTGCACACACAGCACACTTCATTATCAGTTTCCTTCCCTAGAATGAGACATTCTTTACAACAGCATTATTATCTGAAATGCACACTTTACACAGTGTGTAGATTTTATGGGTTTGGAGGATGACAATGTATATCCCCCATCGTAGTAGTGTACAGAATTGTTTCCCTGCCCTGAAGGTTCTCTGGGGTTTTCCCTTCATTCTTGTCTCTCCTCAGTTCTTGGCAACCACTAATCTTCTTAATGTGTTATTTTTATTTTTATTTTGAATTCAAAATTTTTTTTCTTGAAGCAGCTGCAAGTACTTTAACCAGTTATTAAAAACATATTAGGAGGCAGATGGACAAGAAAACATATAGAACATGTGAAACAACTGCATTAAATCAGAGTGCAGTCTTAGATGCATTGGCCATGCTAATTATAATAATCACTTTCTTAGTTTTAGGTTGTAGTTATAACTATAAATAGACTAGTCAGAATATTCTCTAGGGGTTATCAGATAGTATTTCTTTTTTCTTATGTAAGTCATAAATTATTTACTTTACTACTTTAAGCTACTCTGAATACTTTTGTTTTCTTTTTATAAAATTTTTTGAGACAGGTTCTTGCTGTGTAGTCCAGACTAGTCTGGAACTCACTAAGTAGTCCAGGCTGGCCTTAAACTTGTGGCAGTCCTCCTGCTTCAACCTCCTGAGTGCTGAGATTACAGGCATGGACCATTATGCCTGGCTTTCTGAATACAAGTTTTCCTGTTATCGCTATAGACTTATAAACAATAACAGTTAGAAGAAGGAAAGCGAGAACTATGTAGATTGCTAGATGGGATCTTTATTTTCTCTCCTTACTATAAAATCAAATTTGAGGTCTTGTTTCTTTAACTTAGATTTAGAGGACTACAGAGAAACATCAGCTTTTTATAATTTTCCACCTTAAATTGGCCCTAAGTTCATAAAGTATAAACCAAAGGAGAAGTTTTTGGGGACACACATTAAGTTACACACAATCATTTAAGATGTACTACATGCCTGTAAGATCTTTCTTGGGTATTTTTGAAAAGAGGTAGAGAGAAAACAAGAAAGGAAAAAAAAAGAGGACAGAATTCCAAGGTGAGATTTCCCAAATAGAGCCCACTCTTTCCCAAGGTTGGAACTGGCACGTGATGGTATGTAATGTAGTATATTCCAGTCTAGTAGCTTTTCTACATTCACTTTTGAGTCTCATAGGAAATGTTATTCCGCATCTAAATGTCCCCAGATGAGTGAACACTGTTAGCATCAACTGTACTCAAAAGAAGACAGGAGGGGCTGGTGATACTGTGCAGCCAACAATAGGAAAAAGTTAGAAACATGGACTCACATACATTATGAGGACAGGGTAAAAATTAATCCAACCTACAAAGATTTCTTCTAAGCTGAGAATACACAAAAAGGGATGAGTTTGTTAAGACCCAAAGCCATAGTCCTGAGGTTCATGGGGTCAGAATCCGTAAGATGAGCAGCCTATCTGAGAATGCCCACTGGTAGCCAAAGCCATCCATTCCAAGGCTGCCAGGGAATGAATGCAGCCCAACTATATCTCTGTTCTGAAGGTGATGGTCATTGCAGAAATCTGTACTGATGGCTACTTCCATGGCAATTAATCCATCTGAGCTGTAGAGAAGGTCAGGTCTTTTGAGACTGTCTCCTTCCTGGATATATGGCTCAGGTCAACCATCACCATACAAGTCCTGCTCATCCATCTGACAACTCTCTATCATCTTCAGCCCCTGAGAATTATGTTAGTGAAACTTCTCCCTCTGAATTTTCTTAGCACATTCTTCATCACACTGTGTTATAATATCTAGTGTATTATCGCAAACCATTCAGATTTCATTATTTTTATCATGCATCAGATCTATGAGATATGCTAGCGCCTGTATTTCTTTGATTATATCTCTCATGGCTTGGTGGAAAACTGTCTGGTAGAAGACATAAATTGCCTGACACAAATTCATTATCTTATTGGTGAGCATCTCACAATTCTATTTAGGGAGAGATCCACTGGGGGTGACTTCTGCATGACTTTGGAGGACTGCTGAGTCTTGCGTGAGATATTGCCAGCCTAGAATTTTGCTAGCAAGTCTCCAGGCTGTGGTTTGGGGGCCAGGCCCTCCACTTGTGGATTGGGAAGTAAATTTGAGAGCTGGGTCTTGGCTGGTAGCTCATTCTGCTGTGGCTTGGGGTGAAGATTTCCAGGATTAGGTGGCTTGACTCCAGCCTGAGACTTGAGGGCCAGTTCTATGGGCTTTGTGGGCCAAAGTCTCCAGGTGGTGGCTTTTGAAGTAACTAGGCCTGTTGTGATGATTTGCAAAAAAAAAAATCTCTGGATGTTGGCTTGGTTTAGGGAGAGATGATGGCTTGTTTCTGTTTTCATTACTGTCACCTGCTGAGGTATTTTAGGAAGAACTTTTGGGCCAAAGGCTGTCTTGGCAGAGCTGGTGCTTGATTGCTGAGATAGTCGACCCCTCAACCTTATTCGTGCTCTGACTTAAAGATGACAAACCATAAGGTAGTGGGCTGGGAGGGTCAGATAGGGTTCTCCTGTGGTGCGGGAGAAGGCCTCATTTTGGATAGGGTGGAGCTGCCACTGGAGGTCTTGCTGTGCAGAGGAAATGTTGAAGGTAGCCAGTTGGATCTTTCCTGGTAGTTTAGGGAGGCAGAAGGAGATTCTCCTTCGTTAGTGAGTAGATGAGTCTGGTAGAGACTAACATCTAGTTGGTGAAGGTGCCATTGGACAGCTGTTTCTTATCCCATGGAGTGCTGAATCCTGGCAGTGCCAACTTGTCCTGGTGGGGGGAGAAGCTCTGTGGTCTGGGTGAGCCCTCTTTCTTGACTGGCCTTTGTTTGTTACCCAGATGATCACTGCTTTGATCTATCTCCACCTATGGAAGGTTCTACTCGTATTCAATGAATGTGTGGGTTGAATTGCCAGATTTAATCTGGAAAAACAAGTCTTCACATCAGGAAGGTTTTCATCTCTTGCTTCACATTGGGTAGGTTTTAGTCTTTTGCTATATTCAAGGCTGTTTCTCTAGCTTGGTTCTCAGTGTTCACAGTGAGCTTGTTTTGGAGAAGAAGCTACAGATCCATGCTACAATAGCATGTCTTACGGATGTCTGCTTATCCAGGTCCCCATAGTTTTATACAAGGAAGTCAACCACACAGAGAGCTATGTGGGCTGCAGTTCAGACAACAAGATGAAGGGCTGACTCCTTGAGTTGCTGACTTGATTCCAGCAGCAGTTCCTTTAGTGCTACGCCTTTATAGACTTGAATTAGTGCAATTAAATCCTTAAATCTGATGGCTTCCAGCAATTTATTCAGCTGAGAACGTAGAGAGGAACAAGTCTTCCTTGAGAATGTGTGCTCCACATATTTTTCAGTGATGTACTCTTCATACAGTCATATTACTCAATGGGGTAGGTTTTGGTGAGGGGCTGGGTAAATTTGCTTCCATAATTTCATTAAAAGTTATTTCTTACATTCTTGGCTAGCAGAGTTCTGAGTTCCCAGTTGATCTAGTTGCAACAAATATGCGAAAGTATGGACCCGCATTTCTTATGGATCCCTATACAGGTCAAAATACCCAAGTTGCTTGAAAGTTACATGGGTTCTGATGAGCCACAGTTACTAATGACAGTATTCCCCAGGAGCTGTTGGATATCTTTTAAAAAAATTTTATGGAAAAAAAGTAAAACAAGATTTCATAACCAAATAATAGGAGAGTAACAATAGTTAATACTTTGAGTATTGTTATCTTTAAAGTAGTTACTCAGAGTACAAGATATGGGCATAAAAAATTCTCCAAACAATATTAGCACAGACCTTTTCAATGAGCTAAGAGAAACTAGTAGTATAATTACCTTGTAATTTCTCCTTTTCCCTTACTTCCTTTCCTCTACCCCCATCCTAATTCCTTTTTCCTTTTGAATAATTTCTTCCCATTTCAAAATATATATTGTACATTTTGGACCTTATTAACTCTTTCGGTTTCTCACATCAGGGGGACAATACGGTGTTTACACATGTGAGTCTGGTTCATTTCATTTAGGAGTATGGTCTTGAGTTGCACCCATTTACCTATAAAAGTCTCAAGTTTATCCTTCTTTATGGCTGGGTAGTACTCCATCGTATAAAAAGACTACTTCTTTTTTATCCATTTCTCAGTCAATGGGCATTTGGGTTGTTTCCAGGATTTAGGTATTACAAATTGTACTGCTATAAACATGAGTGCACATATATTTCTGTGGCATGTTGTTTTAAATTTTTCTGGCAAGTTACATAAAGAGGAATAATTGGGTCAAATGGAACCTCCAGTCCTAGTTTTTAAATGCATCTCCGTACTGATTTCCACAGCGGTTGCACCAATCTACACTCCCACCAAGAGTGGAGAAGGGTTCCTTTCTCCCCACAGCCTCTCCAGCATTTGTTATTGGTTGATTTTTTGGTGATAGCCATTCTTTCTGGAGTGAGATGGAATATCAATGTTGTTTTAATTTGCATTTATCAAATGACAAATGATGCTGAACATTTTTTCATATATTTATTTGCCATTTGTATTTCTTCATCTGAGAAGTGTGTATTCATCTCAGATGCCCATTTTTGGATTGGATCTTTGAATTTGAGTGGTCTAATATTTTTCAATTCTTTTTATGCTCTAGATAGAAATTCTTTGTTTGAGGGACTGTTGGTTAAAATTTTTTACTACTCTGTGGGTTGTATTTTCACTCTGTTGGTGATTTCTTTTGATGTGTGAAAGCTTTTTAATAAGTTGAGGTCCCAGTTGTTGATTCTTTGAAGTATTTCTTGTGCAATTTGGTTTTTGTTCATGAACTCTGTGCATACATTTATGTCTTTAAGATTTCTATCTAATTTTTCTTCCAGTAGATTGAGTGTTTCTGTTTTAATATTTAGATCTCTGATCTATTTCAATTTTAGTTTAGTGCATGGAAAAAGATATGTGTCTAGTTTTAATCTTTGGTAGATGGAAAGACAGTTTTTCCAACACTATTAAAGAGGCTACTTTTCTTCCAGTGAACATATTTGGCTCCTTTGTCAAAGATAAGGTGGCTGAATATGTTTGGAGTTATTTCTGCATCTTCTATTCTGTTCTACTGATCTTCAGGTCTGTTTTTTCCCCCACAGTACTGTGCTCCTTTCCTCACAGTAGCTTTGTAGTATATTTTCAAATCAGGGATAATAATAACCCCTGCCTTACCTTTGCTGCCAGTATTTCTTTCACTGTTTTAGGTTTCTTCTAGTTACAAGTGAATTTTAGGATTGCTTACTCTAATTCTGTGAGGTATGCTTTTGGAATTTCGATCTGGGTTGCATTAAATCTATATATAAATTTTGGAAGTATGGTCATTTTCACTGTATTCGTTCTTCCTACCTAAGAACAAGGAATTATCTTTCCATTTTCAGATATCCTTTTCTTTTTTTTTATTTAAAAAAAAGAAAAGTACAAAAACATACGAACAAACAGACACCAATTAGCATAAAAAATAGTACAGTCACAACTAATCTACAGACAAGGTGACATGGTCTCAACAGTGGTTATTGCTTTATCCATTGATATCTTCGAAGTGTAAATATATGAACCCATATACAGACATGAAAATTTAGTCAGACAATTAATTTTCTCAACAACAGAAAAAATACAAAAACCAAAAATCCAAAGACAAAAAACAAAACAGGCAAACAACAACAACAACAACAACAACAACAAAAACCACCAATAGTTGCTGCTTTGCATATTGATATCTTCGTAGTGTGTGTTCAGGATAACACATACAGACATACAAGATTGATCAAATAACCCGTCATCGATTATTCCTTAGCATTAAGTGATATAATACAATAGTAGAACCATGTTAGCCCTCCTGCTTATATGTATATTCA
>PVLD010022890.1:0-28451 GCA_004027595.1 Dinomys branickii | reverse complement strand
ATTGGATGCTGTATAATATAAAGTTATCTTCATTTCTGCTAGTACAAAAACGACTGAGGAAATACAGAATTATAGAGAATATAGAAGGGAATTAGCTCTGGATGCTGTCCTACATAATGTTACCTTCATCTTTGTTACTCAGGTTACACAGATGATGGCCCTTTTGATCAGTTCGTTTTTTCTCCTCCCTCATCCCCGTTGCCCTACTACTCAATCAGTGATCTTCCCTGTGATAATAACTGTACTCCTGGGTTTATCTATATCCTTGGACTCTCACCTTGGGAAGAGATATAGCTGCCTCAGACTATACTATAACATACAGGGGTGTATACAAACTGCCATGGTTGGAGGTGGGAAAGCACAACTTTGATCCATTTTGATGTGAGTTTGATGCACGGTGATAGACTTGGGTCTAGATTCAGCCTTTGGCATGTGGTAAGCCAGTTTTTCCAGATCTGGAACCAGAAGAGCCCCAGAATAGCAAAAGCAATCCTGGGCAACAAAGACAAGTCAGGCGGCATCACAGTCCCTGACTTGAAATTATACTACACAGATTATTTATCCTTTTACACAGTAACCCTATGATGAAGATATCATCATTACACCCATCTTAGTGATGAAAAACCCAAGACTTGGAGAACCAGAGTTATTTTCCTAAGGCCACACTTCTAGTGACTGACAAGACTAGGTTTTCAAATGAACTGTTCATCTCTAGAGCCTGCCATTACGCCCACTGCCTCACATAGCCTTGGACTCTGTCTGCAGACACAGGGCCAATGCTGCAACCTCTCCTGCTACACATTTCCCATGAGTCTCATTCTATTTAATGTCCCCTAAGTAGCAGGGTGATTTTATAGGCTGAGGCAGTGTGTATCGCTTGTATCACCTGTCATTCATCTCTAATTATATGACTCAGGTACTGAGGGTTTTACTGTAAGAAAGCAGCTCCTCTCTGTCAATAGAAAGTTCTGTCTTCATTAAAATAACCTCTAATTTGAGGTCTGAGTATTCATTTGGGTTTATTTAGTGGAGGTATTTGTTATTTGGTGGGCAGTTTCAAGATCCCCATTTGTTCTCCTTTAGACTTTTCTCATCTTCCCATTTACTACAATGACTTGATGATTTGCATTCCTCATAGAAAGATCAAAGGATGGGGGCTTTGGCCTTGGAGGATGTGATGGAAGCCCCTGGCTCTCACCAATACTTGTGCTCTACTCTTAGGCAAATGACTCAACTCTAGCTCCAAGGCTTCCTTGCAATATGGTGTGGCTATGCAATCATGCCATATAAAACATGCATGAAAATAATGTACACTGTGTCTACACTTAGGCCATTGTATCTAGAGATGACCCTCTCTCCTTTGTCTAACATGTGAGATTAATGGAGAGAACTGAGGACTTACAGAAGCCTAGGTAGTGGATGGCAATGCAGGCACTGCCCAACCAGGAATAATATTTGCATTGGATGCCACATGCTCTAAAAACATTTTTTTCTCTTAAGCCAATGAAACTTGAATTACAGAGGCTAGTTCCACTGACTCTAAGTGAAGTGGAAGAAAATAAGAATTTTCAGATGTCACAATATAGATGGAAAGGAAAAGAGATAGAAAAATCTAAGAAAAGCAGAATCACTGAGGACTTGCTCCCTTTTCTTACATCATTCTTGCTTTTCCTCTCCATTCCAAAAAAGAATCAACAAAACATTGAATGAGACCATTTCCTCCCCCAGGCAGACACCAATAGATTAATGCTTTTTATATATGTGCAAGTGTACTGATCAATGCCAATATGTCACTCAAATTGCTGGACTATAGGGGAGAGACACTTTGGAAGAGCAGTCTTGTGTGGTGGCTCCTACTGATCAGAAAGGAAGTCCTTCTTCCTTACCACCATACGGGCTAGGTATAAGGCAAGATGAACTTGTGCTCCCAACCTGTCAGCAATGACTCTGAGCCATGGGGGTCAATATAAGTACCATCAACCCACTGGGAGAAAATGGAGTTGCATATTTAATATGAGAAACCCCGGTTGAGACAGAACAGGAATAGACAAGGTGCTCTATATTTATAATAGATGACACAGTGGCTTATGGTAGCCATTTGTGGAGTCATTTCTCTTAGATATGGAGGAGGTTCTGTACAGGTGGAGGCTTCAAAGGACAGGGTGGGCATGACCCAGTTGACATTCCATCGCTGGCTGGTGCCAGAGTGAGAACAAAAATAAGGCTGACTGCTCCAGACACTTTCAAAACAAACTTAGGTTTTATCATTTCACAAAGATGAAAAACAATTTCAATGCCATAAACTTTTTAAAGTGTACTGGGCTTGGAGGCATATTTTCCCCCAAACTCAAGGGAAGTTGTGGAAATACAGCCAAGTGAGTAATCTCTTTGTGTATATATTTATTGGAAAATATCAGAACATTGTAAATGAAGTGTTTCCTTCTGAAATATTAATTTGGAGACTTGCCTGAAATCATGCAGTTTTTGCTTCTGCTGTGTTAAGGAAAAAATTTGTTTCTTAATGAGTGACTAATATCTGTACGTATATTTATCATTACCGATCATTAAACATTTACAGAGCACTCGAGGGGGGCACCTTGCTGGAGGTGGCTTGGGGAAGAGTGTGAATGTGTGAGCAGAAGACAGGGCCTCTGGGGCACTAAGACTTAAGGACCTTCCCAATACTCCTGCACAGAGCCTTTCAGAAAGCAAGAGAAACTTTCTCCATGAAGTGACATGTCATATTCTCCTGGTCAACATCACTCAGCTTATCCAGAATCCACTGCTACTTGGGAGCTTCTATTTTAAATCATCTGTATTGCTTTTCATTAAACATTAAATGCTTTAATTAGGCAAAACTACATATTCTTTGTAGGAGACAAGTAAAACACGAAAAAATGCATGGTTGACATCTTATGAGCATGAATATCTCATCTTTTTCCTGTCCATATAGACATGTGTTTTGAATTTACAAACATGACATTCTAATTCACACACTATTTTAGAAACTTCCTTCTGATCAACTGCAAAAATGTTTCTGTTATGTTTAAAGTCTGAAATGGCCCTCTAATTCCTCATGTGATCAGAGGTGGGACTTTTGGCAAGCACTTGGATGACGATTAACCCGTTGATGAATTCAGAGCTGTATATCCTGTTAGGAGGTCACTGGGGGCACGCCCTGAAAGTTTATATCTCTCTTCTGGCTCCTCCATTCCCTAGTCCCTGGCAGTAATGATCTGATTAGCTGTCTTCCAGGCCAGGCGCACCCCCTGAGCCATTTCTGTCTTGAAGCTGGCCAATCCTGGACTGAAATTTCTGAAACTGTGAGCCAAGATAACCCACTCCTCCTTTCAACTGTGTCTCAGTGACAGTTAATTGTGTTGTCAACTTCAATGGGTTAAGAGATGCCTACCAAATTAGTGATGCACAGTGCTATGTGTCTGTGGATGATCAACATGTACACCACAAATTGAGGAGGGAAGGCCCACCCAGATGCTGTGGTTGGCACCAACCAATAGGCTTGGAGCAGGTGCAGAATAAAAAGGGAAAGAAGTCGTGTCTCCAGTTTCTTCAGGCTTCCAGGGCAGAATCTTCAAGCTTCCAATGCAGACTCTCGGGCTTTCTGATACGGATTCCCACCAGACTACATGATGAGCTCCAGGCCTTCAATTGTCAACTGGATCCTCTGGTTGTCCAGTATGCAAGCAAATCTTTTTAATTCTTCTACATCTGATTTTACAGGTGGCCATTGTAAGCCTACTTAGCAAATCTTTTATATAATGTATAGCATTTAATTCTGTTCCTTTAGTGAGTCCTAACTGATGCAGTCTCAGAGATGTGAAAAGCGATTCAGGCTGGGAGTGGTGGCACATGCCTGTAATCCCAGCACTCAGCAGGCTGGGGCAGGATGATCATGGTGAGTTTGATACCAGCCTGGGATACAAAGTGATATCAAGGCCAACCTGAACTGCATAGCAAGACCATGTCTCAAAAAGACAAAAAGAAAAGTGATTAAAACCACTTCCATCAGTGAAAATTGATATTTTTATCTTTAATGGTTGTATACAGAGGAATTATCATTTACTTAATCATGTTGAATATTTTCCATTTTCATTATAACAAATATCATTTATATTCATATATATAGAATATATATACATATATGTATATAATATATGTATATGTAAAAATACTATATATATATATATATATATATATATATATATATATATATTAGTATGCCTATCCTATCACTTCCAAAAACTACATTCCTAGAGACTGAAATTTTACGTAGTTTTTCCAAGGTTCTTAATCCCTCTGTTATTTGATCCAGCTTATCCATATAACATTGCCTCCCAGATTGCCTTCAATTTTAACTATAGAATCTCAGTCCACCTGTTATCCCACCATCCAAAACAGGTCATGCAATTATTATTCGGGATGCAACAGCAATTCCTTATGCAAAGGCTTTCAAACGTTTGGATTACCATTAAGGGATAACAGAGGCTGCTGTCAGACTGCACCTTACTGCCAGCAATGATCTGCTTGCTGGTTGGAAGGAAGAGAACCCAGTCTGCAGGAGGGATCTGGCTTATCTTAGTGTTTTTACGTATTTCCAAATAGGAATCACATTACTTGGAATACAAACAAGATTGGATGATTTTAAAACTGTCTTTGTCTCCATTCTAACTGCCCTTTAAGATGAGCAGAACACCTTTAAAAATTGTTTGGAAAAAGATAGAAAATTAAATGTGAAAGTGTGAGGGAAGGGGTAAAATAAAAGTCTAATAGAAAAGATCAGTAGACCATAGGTCTAATTTTACTGTGCCACTAACTCTGAGTAACCTGGAGAAGTATTGTTGCCAAGCTGGGCCTCAGTGTCCCGGGGTGCACAAAGAAGCTGGGCATTGATCTCAGGATTCCTGCCAGTGTTACTAATCTAAGATTACAAGTCAACAGGCCAGGGCTGTAATCAATTTATCAATCTCCACCTCTTTTCGGACTTATGTTTCTAGGAAAGGGGTAATTTGGATAGTTTCATAGTACTTTAGGGTGAATCCAGGGTTGCAAAGAAGAAATGGGATAAGTAAGCTTAGCACAGTCCTCCTGGAAGCAGAGATCCTTTATTCCCATTTATCTTACTCTGCTTTATCTGGGCTTGAAGAAAAAGACGGAAAAGTTATTTTTCTCTGAATTTTTCAGTCTTTCTACTCCAGCCAGTGGTGTCCTGGATGCTTCCACCATTGTTATTCTTCAGGGTTCTGGGGCTCAAGTGTAGGTATTTCAACCAGTTTCCCCACACTGGGACTAATAGGCAAGGCCTCCTGAGACATACTCAGTCCTGTTGGAGCCATTGCTCACTTTGGAAGACAGGGCCCTGGACTACAATCAGGAGTACTGGACTCACAGGATATACCTCCTCTGAACTGCTACCTTGAGCCTGATAAGTTAAAGCGTCTCTCCCTCAGAGACCAGCAGAGGTGATCATAATCATGACAGCAAAGTTGAGTATTATACTTACTTTGCACTGAGTACCTAAGAGGAAAGACAGGCTGCAGAAGAAACAAATGCAAGGGCTGTACATGCTAGAGAGCACTTTACTACTGAGCTACACCACTAGCTTCTCTATTGCTTTTAGGTCTGTCTATTTTTTTAAAATCAATTTTAGTAAAATTTAGGACATTATACATTTAACCTACATTTTTCAGACTTATTGGGATATACTGTTCATAGTATTATTTTATCATTTTTACATTTGTGTAATATATGTGCTAGTGACTTCTTTTTCATTTCCAACATTGTTTTTCCACAGAAGCAGCTTTTGATATTGCTGATCATTTCTGTTGTTTTGGTTAATATTTCATTTTGACGTTTACTGTTATCATTCCATTTTTTCTACTTTAAATGCATTTATTAGTACTTTTTATGTCTTCATTTGAAGTTTTATACTATTAAATTTCAATCTTTTGTGTTCACTAATATATGTACTTTAAACTATAAAATTCCCCCTAGATTGTTCCCTTTAACCACAGCCCACAAACTTCAACATGCAGCCCTGTCATTGTTTATAGCAAATATTTAATTATATTTGTTATGATCTTTTCTTTAATAAAGTCACTACTTCTAAGTGTATTTGTTCATCCATATTTTGTGATGCTTTTGTTGTTGATTTCTAACTGTACTAAAAGTGGTTAAAGGAAAAGTCTTCATGGCTTTGATTTCTTAGAACTTACTAAGCTACTCTGTGATGTTTTACACGTGTACCTGTTAAGAATTTGAGTTTAGCATGAGTTGAGTTCAGAGTTCTATGTGAGTTTATCAGTGAGTGCTTGTTAAGTACTTTCCTCGACGTCATCTACAGGTTTTATAACCCTGGTTTACTTAAAACATCAGGTTGTTTTAGCAAGGTATTTTCAAAACTCTCCACTAATGGTGGACTCCAAATTTGTCATTGAGTGTGTGTGTGTGTGTGTGTGTGTGTGTGTGTGTGTGTGTGTGTAATCTTTTAATATATATAATCTATTAATATATAATCTATCTATATCTATATCTTTGTTTTTTAGGTGTAAGTCTGTTAAACAGCATATGGCTAGCTGATTTTAATCCATTATGAGGGTCATTCTTTTAATATGTGTGTCAACAGTTATCATTTAAATATTCTGATTTATTTATTTTGTTTTAGTTTACATTTTCTTTTCATTATGCTCATTCTTTACTATTTTTCCCTCTTTCTCTGACTTTTGGAGTAATAAAGGATTCTTTATTCCTTTTTCACTATCTTGATTTGTAACACATTTTATTTCTAGTCTTTTAGTGGCGACATTTAAACTTTATCATTTATGAGGTAGGATTATATTACTAAGTATCTCACAGGTTTGTTGTAAATTGCTTATGAGAGTATCTGGCCTATAGTAAGTGCTGTATAATATTATATGTTAGTAGTAGAACTAATATTTAGACTTATCAGAGTGTTTAAGACTTTATTTATTTAGCATGCTTTTTGCATCCAACACATTTTCTGTAGTTCCTATTTTCTTCTTGTGGTATGATATGTTACATATCATTTAGTAATTCAGTTAGTCTATGTGTAATAAACGCAAGATTTTATGTCTATGAAAGGCTTTATACTCTCTCTAGGATGATAGCTTAGGTGTAAATAGCTTACTAGATTGTAGTTTTCCCTTAGAACTACAAATATATTATCCCATTGTTTTCTAATATCTCTCATTGGTGATATAGCTACAGTCAACATGACTTTCTTTCTATTTTATTTAATGTGTTTTCTCTCTATAGCTGTGAATTTTTCTGCAATTTCACCGTAGTGTGTCTAGTTATGATTTGCTACAATTTAACTTGCTAGGGACTCAGGATATGGCTTTCTATTTCAATTTTGGGAGACTAGTCTTTTAATTTTGAAAGAAAAATTTGACAATTACTGCTTTGAAGAAATATCTGTATTGTAAGATTCTAAAAACTTCTGATTGTCATACATTGATGCTTCTCATTTGATCCTTCATATTTCTTAGTTTGGTTTTCATGTTTTCCATCTCTTTATCTCTTTGTGTTGCATTTTTGATAATATCTTCAAACTTATCTTCCAATTCATGTAACTCTCTTTAGGCTCTTTAATGTGTTGTTTAACAAATACACTGAGTTTTTTCTTTAAGGTTAAGAATCAAATTTTTCAATTTTTGAAGTTCTTATTTAGATAATCTCCAACCACACTGACTCTTACTATATTGTTTGTACCGTTTCTAAAATAATGTTTCTAAAATAATGTCAAAGAGATGTTCAGCACATTTTAAATGCTGAACTATTTCTTGTTCTGGAGGATCTGAATTCTCACATGTGATGTTTTATTTTCTTGAAACTTGGTCAGTCTTCAATGGGCCTTATTTTCAGTAATCATCCCCAATCCTTTAGCTGTCCTTTTCCCAACCCTACAATATTCACTTGCTTTAAATTTATTCTCATGTTTATTTAATCATACTATGTTTCTGAAACATGCAAGTATTGTGAGGTGAGATCTTACACCCTTGAGTGGAACAGACTTGGGGACTCACTCTTACTCTTTTTTGCTGTTATTATTCACAGAACTAACAAATGGTAACCTACTGTGCTGCTTCTTTTTGGTGGTAGGCAGAGCTTTTCTATTACCTGTTTCATATCAAAGGTATATTTTTTATGGCATATAGCTTTATGCAGGGGGCTCAGTGATAGCATTACACAAGGCCTGAGTCCTTATTTACTATTCCTAAGTAGATATTAAAATCCAAACTTCCAGACCTGTCTCTATATTTCCATGAGCTGGTCAATTTCAATAACCATTTGCCCTTCTGATTGTGAGGACTTTCTTGAGTTTTGGTAAAAGGGAATTAATTTCTTCTTATTATTTTTAACCATGACCACACATTGGAAAAGCACATTGTCATATTTTATCTAATATTTTCTTGTATTTGGAACAAAAAGTTTGTTTTTCATTTTACTTCTATCTCTGCACATCTTTTCTAGAAGTCTCCTTAACTTGATATTTATAGGAACCCAAAGATTGGTAAGGTGGTTTTATGACACAACTGATCTCAGATCAATGGTGTAATATGATTTTTCTTTTACAACAGTTGGTGTTACTTATTTGAAGCCATATCATTTATGTAGAATTTGCTTCAAAGAACTTCCCCCAAACACAAACACAGAGTAATTAGAGAGTATCCTCATTTAGTGTTGAATATAGCTTCCTCAGGGAGCAGTTAAAATGCAGCATTGATGTTGCAAGGTTGAGAATAAGGTAAAGATGGATTCCGCTTCATTACCTCCTTTTGTGTTGTTTCCTGTGATGTTTCACTAAATTCAGTGTTCTTGCTAAGATGTCTCCCATGACTTTCGGGTTTCTGAATTTTAGTCTTTAACATTTTCAGAAAAGATCTTTTAACCACATTTTTCAAATATAACAAAAGGTAAAGTTGGTTTGTGTTATGGTTACTATCTAGAGGTCTCCCCGAAACATCATATGCTCTTAGGTGGGGCTTTGGGAACGTTATTGGATTATCGGAGCTAATCAGTAAATTAGTCCACTGATGAGTTGATAGCTAAATGTGATGTTGAGAGGCACAGCCTGGTCTGAAGAGGTGAGTCACTAGGGGCATGGTCTGGAAGCGTCTATCTGCCTCCATTCTCCTTTGATTGCTCTCTACTTCCTACTGCCATGCCCTGGGCACTTTCTTTGATGCCAGCCTACTAGGTAGGCAAATAGTGAGGCAAAATAAACCTCTTCTTCTTAGAGTTGTGGGTAATGGGTATTGCACCTCAGCAATGAGAAAGTAAGTGAGAGGGTTTGGTACCATTTTCATGTAGGAGCTGTGAAATCTAACAATTCAGATGACTTTTATATTCAACAAAGAAGGGAAAAATGATTTTACTGTCAAAATTTGATGCTGTATTTTACCAAAACCATTTAAGGATGTGTAGAGGAGATAATTGCCTAGAGCTTCTTTGCCTACACCAAAATATTGTTGCATGAATGTAGATTTTGATGTTTTCTGTTACCCCCTTTAACTATCATCTTCCAGAGATGAAGGCCAAGAACGAATTTCATGGCATCTTTGACTTGGACTGAATAACATTACCATGTGCTGTACTTCTCACGATTTTCCAGAGCAACCTGTATGTTCTGTGCTCATAGCCATTTGGAAAAGACAATTAAAAAATCACACCAATACCTCTACTACATATGACATAGCTATCAGTCCTTGCATCTACCTATCCAACTTATGTCTGTGCTGACATGTTATGTGCTACCCAGAATGAACGTACTTCTGTGCTTTGTTCAACTTTTAATTTAGACTGTTTAAATAGGGAAACATTTTCTTTTAGACTAGCCAGAAAGCCTTACAATACAAACAGAGATATTTATTTTGAAGATAAGACTTTCTACTGACACCAACAAAGGAGAACTGAATTGCCCACATAAGCAGCACAGAGCCATGCAAAAATCATCAAATGGAAAACTAGGGAGCTTTGTGATGTGGGATGAGATAGGAAGCTATCATCTGCTGTAGCAACAATGACAGCTCAGAATTCGTGATCACTTCTGTGGCAGGAACTATGAGGCCGTTAAGAGGCAGTAGCTAATTTAAAACTCATAGTTAACCTCTGTGGCGGAACTTTTGCTGAAAATGTTTATTTCTTTACAATTAGGGAAATTGAGGTTTGAGTCTTTAAGTGTGGATCTGTCCCAGGTCACCTACTTAGTAAGTGGTAGAGCAAGCATTCAGACCCTGGAAGACTAACTCCAGGCATGAATTCTTAACCACTATATTATGCTGTTTATGAAATGAAAATGCTAATATTTATTTAAGACTACTCAAAGATCTGAGTGTGGTGGCATAAACCTCTAATATCAGCATTCTGGAGGGCTGAGGTAGGAGGGTTGCAAATTTGACTCCACCCTGGCCAACTTAAACTTAGTGAGACCATGTCTCAAAATAAAAAAAAAAAATAGGCTGAGGATGTAGCTCACTGTGAAGACCTTGTGTTCAATCCTCAGTACTAGAAAGAAAGAAAATTATTTGAATTAGTCAGCTTTCCCATTGCTGTACATAATACCTGACTCCCACAACTCAACGGAGGAAAAGTTTAACTGGCTCACTTTTTCAGTCAGCTGACTACAAGTAGGAGCAGCATGAGGGAAGGACACGGAGGAGCAAAACTGATCAGTTTGTGGTGGCAAGGAAGCAGAACAAAGGAACAGTGCCAAAGCAAAAGTGAGTGGCCAGGCATAGACCTCAAGGCCATGCCTCCATGACCCACTCAAGAGCATGCTTTGCTACTCTGCTAGGCACTTCTTAATCCAATCAATTTGACATAGCAGAATTAATGTTCCCATTTGTCAGGATTATATAAAACCAGATAATGTTATGCAGTAGCATTTAGCCTATGTATTGGATAGTACCCAGTATAAGCAAGTAAATGTTGATATATTCCACCAACCATATAACTATGATTAGGTTAATTAGATTCCCTAAATCAAATGTTTATTCCACTGTATTTAGAAAATCCCACTCAAAATGCAAGATTATCAGCTAATAATAGGTAATATTTATTTAATCCTTAATAGATGCCTTATCTGCATGTTTTTCAAATAGTGATTTGATCAATCTTCATAGCATCCTTATCTGGAAAATATTGATATCATCTTTATTTTGCAGATGACAAAATGGAAAGCTAAGGGAGATTAAATAAATTTTCCCTTGTTTCTTGGCCAAAGAGCCAGGATGGGGACCCTGAGGACTCTAACTCTGGAGCCTGTTCTACTAAATGCTGCAAATGTGTCTTGATTAGTTCAGTTAACAGAATTATGATTTTTCACTTAATTCCATCATATGCTAGAATCCTGCATCAGTTCCCCATTTCAAATTCAATGACTGGCCAGTGTGTAAGAATTCCCCTAATCCCTTAAAGAGGAAGGAAGAAAGTGACTTTTAGAAAAAGTATCATACAAAAGAGTGTCAGAATCTGATTTCTTCTCAGAAAAATTTTAGCATAATAATTTTTAGATGTAAATTAGTGATTTTTCTCCAAAACAGACAGTACAAATAAAATTGAAATTATGTTCCCTGGCAATATCTGATTAGTATACATACTTGATATGAATACTTAGACGTAGTTTAAAATGCAACTAGAAATATGATCTCATTACTATTGTTTGATTAAAACCACTGATGAAATTAATGATACATCATATTACCACACCAAATGAAATAGGAGTGAAGAAAAAAATTCAAAAGAGCCAAAACTGTATATGAAGGTCAAAATATAATTGATCTTAAAGTGTTTGGGGAAAATAACAAATATAATTAAAATTCTAAAATGTTTGAAATATTAATGCAGAATGGAAACAGGCAAATCTCAAAACAGTTACATGATAAAGCTGGAGTAAGTTTACCTTAATACTTGCTCAGATAAACATAAGAAAGACGAGGAGAAATTTAGAAAGATCATATGTAATGTGTATATAGCATGTATATCACACTGTGACATTCCTCCTCAACCATACAAGAAAACCAAACGAATGTATAAGAGTATTTATTACTTATTTCATGAGATAAACTATACACATTTATATATAACAGTAAAGTAAAGCAGATGAGCAAGTAGATAAAAAAAAACTAATATGCCAGTCACCTTATAGTTGGAAGTAAATGTGATTTAAACCTTGACCTATATCTGTCACAGCTCATTGTTATGCATACAAGTGTCTAGATCATTTTAAACAAAATATAACAGTACATACTTTCTTTAGAAGTTGTGTTTTAGACATATCAAAAACACATTTTGATAAGTAATAATTTACATTTTAAAATCATTGAATAGTATTTTGTTATTTAAAAGAAGCATACATTATTCATCTATTTTTACTTTTTTTCTCATTTTTTATTTTCCCTTCCATAGCCCCAGTTCCCCTATCATTTGAAAAATTACTTCCTATTTCACAATATCTATTATACACTTTATGGTCTAATGGTCCATCCATTCAGCTATAAATGTCTCAAGTTTATCCTTCTTTATGGCCAAGTAGTACTCCATTGTATAAAAAAACACATCTTTTTTTATCCACTCATCAGCTGATGGGCATTTGGGTCGCTTACAAGATTTCGCTATTACAAACTGTACTGCTATAAACATGGGTGAGTGTGCTTTAAATGTATTTATTATAAGCAATATTATAAGAAAAATACATTTTCAGCATACAGATTTTACATATATTTTATTAGATTTACATCTAACAATTTTATGTTTTGGTGCTACTCTAAATGACATTGCTACTTTATAAATTTCAGTGTCCAATTGTTCATTGTTACCATGCAGACAAAAACTGATTTTTCTATATCAATCCTGTACCCTGCAACTTTGCCAAACTCAGTTGTTCTAGAATGTTTTAGTAAATTATTGAAAATTTTTCACAAAAATAATCATGTTTTCTATGAACAAAGGCAGCTTTGTGTCTTCCTTTCAAATCTGTAGTACTCTATCTCTATTACATTTGTAGCTTAGGTATCTAATACAATGTCGAATAAGAAAGGTGAGAGTTGACATCCTTGTATTATTCTTTTTTTTTCTTACCCATGGCAATCATTAATGTGGTATAAGTGTGTATTGCAGAGGAGGTAACAGCCTGCATAGGTGTTCAGTGAACCCACAGTTTTAACCCCAGCCGTTAATACTCCAGCTGTGTTTTGGCAAAAGCTATTTGGTGACCAATTGTCTTTGAGCTTCACCATCAGCTGCTCCAGATGATTTGTTTCCTAAAACATAAAAAAATGTGCTAATATACGTCTTTTTCAAACTTATGCTTACAGGTGGCCACTGCTGGCAAATAGGAGTCACAACGTTTTACTTCACGTTAGATTTCAAGCTCCAAAAACTTATTTCAGAGAAGAAGGACAAAGTATCTTCCAGTGATTATCAGTGGCTTGCGATCTTCTGTCACTGATCTGCAGAGGCCAAGTGGACCCTCCCCTTTTAAAATTAGCAGCAGGACTTCAAGCAGATGTACTGAGTTTTATCATGGAAGAGAAAAAAGGGTGTCCACACTGTGCTCTTAATGAAAATTTAGATACTTTTTACTGTATTTTTTTAAAGGCCAGGTGTGCATGATGTCTAAGAAGTTCCCACTACTTACACAAACCTAAGAAAAGTAAAAAATCCAGGCTTCAGCTATTTAGAAGAATTAGATGTTACACATGTATCCCAGCCCATTGCCAATCTTCAAAATTATCTTTTTCAGCCTGTGAAGTTTTTTCTTCAAGATTTTTTATTCCCTCGAACTAATAATCTCAAGCTATACAAAACTTTAAGAGATATGATATTATCAAACTTATAAAATGAACTCATACCCAAGGTAAGGCATACAAAACATAATATGCTTCTTCAGACAATTCAAATAAGTCCCAACCATGCTTTTATTTTTATGTCCACATTTATAAAGTTCACTTAAAAATACATTTGCAAATCTGCCATTTTCATTTAGATATAATTAGACTATGCAAAATAAAGAACATTTTTTTTGAGACAGGGTCTCACTATGCAGTTCAGGCAGACTTTGAACGCACTATGCAGACCAGACCTCAAAATCATGGCAATCCTCCTGCCTCAGCCTCCAGCAATTGTTAAAATTTTAAATCAAATTTTGTTAACCAAATGAAAGTCTCTTCTGAGCCCTGTCATGCACAGAGCCTGGGGAATATCACTGAGTGTGACTGCTGAGTATGATACTTTGATATTTCGTTTTCAATGCTTTAGCTTAGCTCCTTTCACAGGACTAAGGTGATATCACTATATGAATGGCTTGCAAGAATGATCCTTTTCCTTTTTATGGCTAATACTATTTGTGAAGAAATTGTCCAATTTTCCATTTACTTACAATTTGTATAGAAAGCAGCTACAAAATTAAATAAGTAACAAATGTATATTAAATACTTCCCTGTACTTCTTCAATAGATGGCAGAAACTCATTATGTGAGCTAATTAAGACATCCAGTGTAAGAGGTAACGTGAGGCTGAGGTAAACAGTATAAAACAATCAAGCAATTGCAAAACATGTATTTATGTTTCATTTTTGTAAAAAAAATTATTAAATACAAAATGCATAAAAGTGGTGTGCACTGATTCATAAGTAAAAAAGGAAGAAGCTCAAAATTTTAAGTAACTCTGCCCTTTAAAAAAGTCTGTATTAGGGCCCGATGATATGGCTCAGTGGCACAAGTGCCTGCCTGGAAAACACGAAGTCCTGAGTTCAATTTCCTTTGCCAAATAATAATAATAATAATAATCTAGAGGTAAAAAGTCTGTGTACAAATTTCAAGAAGCAAACTGACCTCTTGGGTCAGATAAAGCTTTCCCTGAAGGGGTGTCTGTGATGTCACTGGAGTGCTGGCCTTCTGCTGGAAGCTCTGGATGTGTGCTCTCAGGAATGTGCTGGGTATATAACAGAATGTAAGCTTGGGCTTTATGCACCTTGGCCGTGATGCACATGATCAGCCTGGAATCGTTGCAGTGCTCTCAGAACCCTTCTGCAGAATCATAGCAATAGGAGGTGTAGTGTTCCTTGCTGACCCCTTTCCCATGGTGCATCACTATGGCACAGAAGTCATAAGAAAGCATTCAGGTCTGAGCAATTTCAAGGTCTCCCTGCAGCAATAGGGTTCCATATTTAAGATTTCCTCAAAGCCAACATGAACACCAACGTTCTCTTGGTTATTATGTCCTAACCACCTAAACTGTTTAAGTTTCAGCCTAAGAACCTGAGGCAGGCAGCAGATCAAGAGCTGCTTCCAGGTTTCTGTGAGTGTGACTAACGTTGAGGGGAACCATCTATGCTTTGAGTTACACTGGTCACATACACAGATTTTTTCCTTCTAAAGCTTCAGTTTCTGTGAATTTGGCCAACATTTCATTAATCAAACATGCTGCAAGGTAGCATCCTTCCCACTGCACTGGTATCTTTCTGGAAATTCCAATGGCAAGTCCCAGAAAGGCTCTATGGTATTTGATTTGTTGTCACACACAAGACATGTAACTTAACCAAAAGGCTGTCCATGAAAAATACCATTTACAACATTCAGAAAGTGTTTGATAAGTTTCCTTTGAGAATTGAGAAAGAGCAGTGGCACCCTACCTGGTGTCTCTAGTTCATTTTTTATTTTAAATTCCTGTTGGCCATAGCCATGAAAAGCAAGAACAGCTCTCCATACTGAGTAGAGCACAGCAAAGTGTGAGACCAGGGCCCACTTTCAAGACCACATGACCTGGAATGATGTATTCAATTTGGGAGACAGATATAAATATTGTGAACTTGGCTTCTTGGTTAAATAAGTTGTATATTTCAATTTTTTGATGTTCTCCCACTTCGTCCTGATGATATACTTAGATGTCTGCAGGAAATAAAGCCTGCTTCTTTTTCTTAGTATTCACTCACTTGATATACCACAGTATCTGTCAAGGAAGGGTGGTATTATAAGATCTTAGCACCACCAGTCATAGCCAGTCACTGGGTCAGTTCAAGCTCTAAAAAACACTGTCAAGGCAGACAGGAGATCCTCACCCAGAAGGCCTGTGAACTGCTCTCACCAGGGTTTGTGTGTAGGCCCTCTTTGCCCATTCTCAGTGCTGAGTGAGGTATAGGAGAGGGCACTCTACAAACTGCTGGCACTGTGGTTCGGGTATAGGCTTCACTTGCACTCTGATCTCTTGGAAGTCGCAGACACAGGCAATCTACAATCGATGTTGGTGGGACATGTGTCTGGATCCTATGCGTGTTCTGAACTGACTGGAGACACAGAATCAGGTTGTCCACAAACTGTTGACCCTGCAGTTTGTGTGGGTTTTGCCTGCATTCTGAACTGCTGGTGGTCACAGGATCACTGGTGTGGGATTGCACCAGCAGTGCAACTGATTTCTGGGTCATATGCATGCCCTAAACTGGGAGGGGTCACTGGGTTAGACCATCTGCCATCAACTGATGTCACAGTTCACATCTGAGACTTGGGAGAACTAGGTACACTTCACTATCTACCACAAGACCCCAGACTAAGTAGCACATCTCACAGGACACTGAGAAGCAGGCCTGACCACCAGGAAAACTATGGGCACTAATGACCTTTGTTGAACTGCCAGAGAAGAGGGAGACTAAACAGTCTCCCTCCAACATCAAACATGACAAGGCAAAGGGGTAAAATGCAATCTCAGAACTCCACCTCACTCAGAAAAAGTCCAGGAGACATTGACATAGGAGAACTTGGTAAACACACACATGAAATTGCTGAAATGATTGCAATGGAAGTAAAGAAACAACTCCATCAGGCCATAAAAGAGATCAGATCAGACATAATCCCTCAGGCAAAAAATGAAATGACAATAATAATGAAAGAAATGCTCTGCACATTTAGAGAAGAAACAGATAAAAATTAAAACAGATGAGCATAGGCAATGGATGGAAATGTTACATGAGCAATTTAGGAATGAATTAGGATGCATGAAAAGACTCAAAGAGATTTCCAGGAAAAAAAAAAACTTCCATTGAAAGCTTGCAAAACTACTTGAATAAAGCTGAATATAGAATTTCAGATCCTGAAGACAGTATGGCAGCTAGTGACGGTGAAAGGAAGGATCTCTTAAAATAAACAAGGATCCAGTAAAAATCAACTCAACAGCTGCAAGATGAGGCAAAGAGAAATAATGTCAGACTGATAGGAGTCAATGAAACAAGAGGAAGCAGCACAAATGACATAAAAAGAATATTTGCAGAAATAATAGCAGAAAATTTCACAAGCATGGAAACAGAACCTGAGATACAGGGAAATGAGACATATAGAACTCCTACTAGTCATAAGCATAACAAAACTACACCCAAACGTATAATAATCAAGATCCCAGGTATCCAGCAAAAGAAGAGAATATTAAAAGCTGCTTGAAAAAAGCAACAGAATGCCTGTAAAAGAAAGCCCATCAGAATCACGGGAGACTTCTCAACACAAACCATCCAATCAAGAAGAGCTTGGAGTGAAGTATTACAGGTCCTAAGATAAAACAGCTTTCAATCAAGATTAATGTATCCTACCAAACTATCCTTCAAGTTTAACAGAGAAATAAAATATTTCCACAACAAACAGCAACTGAAGAAGTTCATGAGTGCCAAGCCATCCTTAGAAAAAGCACTGAAAAACATTCTAGACAGAGAAATAAATGAATGCAATTTCAAGAATAATAGAAAGGAACCCTCAAGAAGAACAAGCAAGTAAACAGATAGAAAAAGTAAGAAACAATCAGCAAGTAAATAACATGACAATGATAGGCCAACACATATCGGTTATATCCATAAATGTAAATGGCCTCAGTTCACCAGTCAAAGAAACAGACTGGCAGAGTGGATTAAGAAACAAAATCCAACAATATGCTATATACAAGAAACACAATTTACTCAAAAGGAAATCCATCCAGTCAAAGGATGGAAAACAAACCTCCATGAAACAGGAACCCAGAATAAAACCAGAGTAGCTATTATGTTTGCAGATAATATAAACTTCAAACTGAAAAAAATCAAAAGAGATAAAGAAGGTCATTATGTACTTGTTAGGGGAAAACTGCAAGAGGATGAGATAACAATCATAAACATGTATGCACCAAATATCAGAGCACCAAACTACATAAGACAAATCTTAATATACATGAAAACCCATATAATTAATACCAGTTTTGTAATAGAGGCCCTCAACACCCCTTTGACACAAATAGATAGGTAAACGGGACAAAAAGTTAGCAAAGAAATAACAGATGTGAATCAATGCTGCAAACAAATGGACTTAGTAGCTATATACAGAGTGGTACACCCCATAACATCAGGGTGGTACACCCCATAACATCAGAATACACATTCTTCTCAGATGCACATGGGACTTTCTCTAAAATAGGCCACATTCTGGCATATAGAGCATATCTACCTAAAGGCAAAAGAACTGAAATTATCCCATGCATATTATCTGACCACAGTGCAATGAAATGGGAAATTAATGACAAAATGAACTCCAAAAACTCCATAAACACTGGGAAATTGAACAACAACCCCCTGAACAACGAATGGATCACAGAAGAAATTAAAGAAGAAATTAAAAAATACCTACAAACAAATGAAAATGTAGATACAAGTTACTGGAATCAGTGGAATGCCATGAAAGTAGTCCTCAGAGGGAAATTTATAGTGGTGAACTCACACATAAGAAAAACAGAGAACAAATAAATAGCCTAATGCTGCACAGAAAACATTTAGAGAAAGAAGAACAAGTCAAGCCCAAAGCCCAAAGAAGGGAGGAGATTATAAAGATCAGGGCAGAAATTAATGCAGTTGAAAAGAAGAAAACCCTACAAAAAATAGTGAATCAAAGTTGGTTCTTTGAAAGAATAAATAAAATTGATAAACCCCTAGCCAACCTTATCAAAAAAAGAAAGAACTCAACTTCATGCAAAAAGAGATGAAAAGAATGAAATTACTTCATATTCTACAGAAATTTAGAAGTCATTAATTCCTACTTTAAAAATTTTTGCTCCCATAGAATACAAAACTCAGAAGAAATGGACAGATTCCTAGATACATATGCATTAAAAAGGTTGGGTAAAGAAGATAAAAAAATCCTGAATGACCCAATATCAATTAATGAGATTGAAAATGTGATTAAAAACTGATAAAGAAAAGCCCAGGGCGTGATGGATTCACAGCAGAATTTTACAAGAAATTCAGAGAAGATTTAATAATAACACTCCTCAAACTCTTCAATGAAATTGAAAAGGACGCAATTCTCCCTAACTCCTTTCTGGAGGCAAGTATTATACTGATACCACAACTAGAGAAAGACCCAACCAAGAAAGAGAACTACAGATCAATCTCCTTAATGAATATAGATGCAAAGATACTCAATAAAATACTAGCTAATAGAATGCATCAAATCCTCAAGAAAAACATACACCACGACCAAGTCAGATTCATTCCAGGAATGCAGGGATGCTTCAATATTTGCAAATCAATTAATGTTATACACCATATCAATAGAGCCAAAGACAAAAAACATACGATCATTTCAATAGATGCAGAGAAAGCTTTCAAAAAATACAACTTGTATTCATGATAAAAACTCTACGGAAAATATGAATAGATGGTCTTTACCTGAATCTGATCAAAGCCATCTATGACAAACCAACAGTCAACATCATACTAAATGGAAAAAAATCTGAAAGCTTTTAATTTAAAATCAGGAACAAAACAAGGATGTCTGCGGTCACCACTCCTGTTCAACATAGTTCTGGAAGCATTAGCCAGAGCAATTAGACAAGACAGAGAAATAAAAGGAATATGGATAGGAAAGGAGGAAGTTAAACTATCACTATTTGCAGATTACATGATACTTTACATGGAGGACCCCAAAAACTCCACAAGAAGACTCCTTGAATTAATTGACAAATTCAGCAGTGTAGCTGGATACAAAGTCAACATCCAAAAATCAATAGCATTCCTATACACAAACAACAAACAGACTGAGAGAGAAATTAAGGAAACCAACCTTTGAGATTGAAGAGCATTTCAATAAATGGAAAAATATTCCTTGCTCATGGATAGGAAGACCCAACATTGTGAAAATGGCCATGCTAACAAAATTACTGTACAGATTCAATTAATTCCCATTAAATTACTGTAAGCATACCTCACAAATCTAGAGAAAACATTCCTGAAATTCATTTGGAACCAGAAGAGACCCAGAATAGCAAAAGCAACCCTGGGCAACAAGGACAAGTCGGGTGGAATTACAATCCTTGGCCTGAAAGTATACTACAAAGCTACTGTAATAAAATCAACACGGTACTGGCTAAAAGACAAACCAGAAGATCTATGGAACAGACTGGAAAACACAGACACAACCACAAACACACTCAGCCACCTAGTCTTTGATAAAGGGGCCAAAAACCTTATTGGAAGAAGAATAATCTCTTTAATAAATGGTGCTGGAAAAATTGGTTTGGCACCTGCCAAAGACTGAAAATAGACCCAAGTCTATCTCCATGCACCAAACTCAGATCAAAATGGATCACAAATCTCAATATTAAAACAGAAACAGCAAATCTATTGGAAGAGAAAGTAGGTAAAAACCTTGAAGACATAGGGGTAGACAGAGAGTTCATGAACAAAAACCAAACTGCCCATGAAATACTTCAAATATCAAGAACTGGGATCTCATCCTACTGAAAAGTTTCTGCACATCTAAAGAAATTACCATCAGAGTAATAAGAAAACCCACAAATTGGAAAAAAATTTTAGCGGACTGTCCCTCGGAAAAAGGTCTTCTACCTAGAACATGTAAAGAATGAAACAAACAGCCCCTCCAAATTCAAAGACCCAATCCAAAAACGGGCAGCTAAGGTGAATACAACTTCTCAGAGAAGGAAATACAAATGGCATATAAATACATGAAAAAATGTTCAACATCATTCATCATTTGAGAAATGCAAATTAAAACAACACTGAGATTTCACCTCACCACAGTAAGAATGGCTATCATTAAGAAATCAACCAACAACACGTGCTGGCAAGGCTGTGGAGAAGTAGGAACTCTTCTCCACCACTGATGGGATGCAGACTGCTGAAACCACTATGGAGATTGCTTTTGAGATTCCTCAACAAAGTAGGTCTAGAGGTCCCACTGAACCGAGCTATTCCCCTTCTGTGTATTTTCCCAGAAGATCTGAAAATGTCATATCACAGCGATATATGTGCACCCATTTTCATAGTGGCACAATTTGTAATAGCTAAATTGTGGAAGCAACCCAAATGTCCATCCACTGAGGATTGGATAAAAAAAATTGTGGTATTTTTATATAATGGAATGTTGCTCTACTATAAATAAAGATAAACTTGAGGCTTTTATAGGTAAATGGTTACAACAAGAGAACATACTCATAGGTGAAATAGATCAGAACTGCACGTGCAAGCAACGTATTGTCTCACTAGTGTAAGAACCTGAAAGAGTGATTAAAAACTAGGAGGTATGATAGGCATTGTGAAATTAAATGAAAATGCTCAAAAGTAAGGGGCAACTGGGCTGTGGGAAAGGAGAAGGGAAAGAAGGGGAAATTATGTATGTATGTGTGTATATATATATATATATATATATATATATATATATATATACAGGATAGCTAACTGTTGTACTACTCTCTTCTGTTGCTTTACTGAAGGGAACAGTTGATGTTTACTTGGTTGATCATTATTTCATGTCTGTATTTTTTTTGCTGAGAAGCTACTTTGAAGATAACAATACATAATACAACAACCATTGTTAATTTCCTACCACTTTGTCTATAACACTTTATTGTTTGTATTGTTCTTATGCTATTTTGTAAATGGATGTCTGTTAATGTTTTCTATTTTATTTTAAAAATAAATTTTAAAAAATTAAAAACACTGTCAAAACATAAGTAAATGACTCAACACTTGCAGAACAGAATTCATATAGCAAATATTTTCCAAATTTCTGAATCCTGTTATACCAGGAGTCACTAATACCCTTTGTTTACCTGAGGCATTACTGTTTTTTTTAACCTTCTGTCTTCTGAGGTAAACACAATTTTCTCCTTCAGTGCTGATGCTGGGGTTTTTAGAAGAAGGACATGAACAGGAAAAATTTCCATCATGGTGGACTGAACTGCACCTTGCAAATGTAAAGTCTTTTTGGGAGGCGCACTTTCCAATTCTTCTTTCATTTGATACTCTAATAGCCCTTGCTGTCTTGTTTTCACTTTTCTGTTTGCTATTATTTTTTTCCTGAAATTTTTCTTCTTGCTCTTCTCTTCCAATGGGTGATTACTCAAACCAAGTCCAAAAGATTTTGCCCATGAGCATCCTTCTCCTGTGCCAAAGAGCAGTACACACTTGGTCTTCATTCTGAAGTGGAGACTGGGCATCATCAGGTAAGAAGGACCATCCCTTGTACCGATAGGTCATAAAAACATTCCACTATGGGAGTGAAATAATTGTGATTTTTGATTGCACTTAATGTACTTTGTAGTAATTTCCTGTCTCCAGCTGCATTTTAGTTCAGGTCATAGTCATCAGAGATAACAGAAAACATACATGTCATTCACTTCCAACACAACAGAATGGCTGTTTTCATGAAAGTGCCTGAGTGCATGCTCTTCAGTATAGCACCCATAGGCGACGTGTAGACAGCTGAGCAGGCGCAGATATACTGGGTTGTAATGCAGTCCACACAATGCCATTTCTGAGGGCTGAGGAAGGAATGCTGTTGAGTAAGCTGCAACTGCCCAATGTGTTTGCACTAACGCATCGTTAACACTTACTTAATCCATCTGAGAAACACATAATCCAAACACTGCCCTATTCATAACACCTGAGGCATCTGAAAACTGCCCAAACTTGGCAATCATTTTAGCATAAACTTTGAGTCCTGGTCCTCCATTCACCGATTATTCTTGCTTGTGAAAGAAGCATTTTGTGAAGGAAGCATTGATATTTTAATCCTTTAGTATGGTTTAGAAATTTTTCTAAAGAAGATCTACTGGCTGAAAGTTTTTGTAGATGCTCTTTATCAGTTTTTATAATTTCTGTACTCTTCCTGTTTCCAGAGATTTTTTTAAAGATCAGTGACTACTGAATCTAGTCAGTGATCCTGGTACATCTAGCGAGATGATTAATTTTTAAAAGAATTAATCCATTATTATGATTAATGACATTATCGGTCTTTGAATTTTTATTTTGTTTTAAAGAAGCTAAATTTTAGTATTTCTTAAACTAATGGTGAAATTATATAATTTACTTCCCTTGAAATATATCATAAGAATAAATACAAGTGTTCTTTCTTTTTGTTTTGTTTTGATTTTTGTTTTTCTGAGACAGGGTTGCACTATGCTGTTCAGGCTGGCTTTGAACTCACTTTGTAGTCCACGCTGGCCTCAGTTGTGAAGTGATTTTCCTGCCTCAACCTCTTAAGTGTTGGAATCACAGGTGTGGGCCACCATATCCAGTAACAAGTGTTCTTTTACTGAGAAATATGTATCCAGTTTTTCCCTTGTATTGTCTTAATTAAGAAATACATTTCTCTTTGATATAAACAATAGTTTTTCATTTACCAAATTACTCCATGTTCAACTATTACATATTTTTCCAAAGATGAGGTTTTGAAATAGATTTATACCCTTACCTATACTGAGTCACATACACAAAAAGAGTCCAAAAGAATTTCATTAGCCTTTTGACCATGGTATTCTGCCACAAGTTTTTCCTCTTTTTCCAAACAAAGGCATTTCCCAACACCCTAGCTCTCTCTTCGGACCACAGCAGACAGCTTGTCCTGGTACAGGGTGCAGTGTGAACTCTATGCTCTCTGATAATTCACTACTTCATGCTTTTCCATACACTCATCTTTTTCTTAGAACAGTGGAAGGTTTATCCCCGCCCCCCACAAGAAACAGTAAGACTCAGCAATAATAAGCCCTGGGCATAGAACTGTTAGTAAAACAGCGGAGGTAGCCTGCCTCAGCAGGTAGAAAATTGCCTGCAATGACAATTTTAGGAAAAATAAGAAACAGACTAGCACCCTAACATTTCTCACCAGTATCCTACTATCTTTGAAATTTGAACCAACCTCATATTCCTGAGTTAAACTGAGGTTAAACCATTCATTAATTTCATCTCTTATCTTTATCATTTCCTTCAAGAGCAATTCATGAAAGTAAATTCTATTCCATACAAAAACAATGAAAAATGTAAAAGCAGAAGTTAAAGATACAATAACATTTACAATTACTCCAAAAGTGGAATACCTACATACGTATTTAATAAAACATATACAAGTCTGGTGTACTCAAAGTACGTAATGCTGATAAAAGGAATCAAAGACACTGTGTCCTAATTAATGTGTTTAGGCTGTTCATAATAAATAGCATTACACATGATTGGATTCATGCATACCATTTCATTATTTAATTTCTGTTATTATTTGTTGGCTCTTTGGCCCCTCTGCTGGCTTCTTTTGAGTGTTATTTGAATGTTTTTATTCTGTGTTTCTGAATATATTTTTCTCTGTTTTAGTGAGTGTTGTAGGCATTATTATATATAGTAATTATGTCCTAATTAACTTTCCATGGTCTAAGTAGGATAAGTATTTTATCATGTTAAGTGGAATGTAGAAACCTTCCCACTACATGGGTTTCCACTCTATGCTATAGTTTTCACTTTACAGTCTCAGAAAACCTCATCAGACAATATTATAGTTTTTTGTTTCAATCATCAAACATATTTTAAACAACTCAAGATGAGAAGACCGGCCTATTACACTTACTCAGATATGTACCATATCTGTTGTTTTTTCTTTATTCCTGATTTGCCGAGTTTCCTTTTGATATCATTTCCCTTCTTTTGAAGAGCTCTTTTAGCAGTTCTTTTAGAGCTGATCTGCAGACTACAAGATCTGTTAGTTTTCCTTCATCTAAACATGTCTTTATTTTACTTTTATTCTTGAAGACTACTTATACTTGATCTATATCTGAAGCTTTTTTCCTGCCTTTTCTTCTGATATTCATAGTCATTTATGAGAAATCCAGTCATTTTCCTCATCACTCCTTAAAAGTGATTCTGCTTAATTTAAGATGCTTTACAATGTTTCAAATGTAAGTAATTTGACTACTATGGGCACGGATTTCTTTTGGGTGATCTTTGATGGGGTTAATGAACTTCCTGAAACTATGGTTTTTGTCTGTCATAAAATTTGGGAATTTCTCAGCCATAATTTATTCCAATATTTTTTCAGCCTTTGCCTTTCTCCTTCTTGAGCTTCTCTGACATAACTGCCAGGTCTTTCAGCTGTCTCCATACAACTGAGGCTCTGTTTTTGAATTCAGTTTTTTACCTTTGTTTTCCATTTTGGGTCATTTTTGTTGGTCTGTTTTCAAGTGCACTATTTCTTTCTCTATCATCTCCATTCTGATACTGGATCCTTTAATTAGTGTTCATTGTATTGATTCAAAGTTTTATATTTGGCTCACACACATACAAACATATGTATATACAGATATCTACATACATACATCTATTGATCTATCTACCTATATCTTTTTATTTTGCTGAGGTTTATACCTATCATCCATTGTTATTTTCAGAGCCTTTTATAGAAGCTTGCTTAAAGAGATAATTTTGTATTTTATTCGTATATTTTTGCAGTTCATGTAATTTACAGTCATCTCGGGGAGTGGTTACACATACATATTACAGCGTGTTTCTTTCTTTCCTTTAATTCCATTCCCCTTCCCTGCCTGTCCCTCCCTCCTCTTCTAGTTCCCTTATACCATTTTTCATTCTTGTTGATATAACTGTTATGGTGTGTAGTGTTTACATTAATTGGGGTTGTTAGATTCCTGTACATGGCACATCCTTACTCTTCTTATTTCCTCTTCCCTTCTTCCTCACTCCTTGCCCTTGTTCCATGAAACCACTTTCCTGCAGCAAGAGATCCACCCCCTTGTCCTTTTCTCTTCATCCTTTATCATTTTCTTTGTTTGTACTTTGCCTCCTCCAATGAGAAATACCATACTGTACTTAAGTTTCTGTGTCTGGTTTATTTCACTCAATATTATATTTTCCAAGTGCATTCATTTTTGTACAAATGTCTAAAATTTATCATCCTTTATAGCTGAGTAGTATTCCATAATATATAGCTATCACATTTTGTTTATCCAGTCATCTGTTAATGGGTACACAGGCTGCTGCCAAGATTTAGCCATTGTGAATTTCGTTATTATAAACATCAGTATGCATGTAGCGCTGGAATATGACATCAGTTCTTTGGGGGAAGATACCTAGAAGAGTGAGACCTGAATCATATAGAATTTCTAATTTCAGTTCTTTGAAAATCTCTACACTGATTTCCATAATTGTTGTACTAGTTTGCATCCCTGCCAACAGGGAAACAGGGTTCCTTTTCCACCACACTCATGCCAACATTTGCCATTGCTAAACAGACTTTAAAAAGTTACTTTGTCAGATAATTCCAACACTTATATTACCATGACATTAGCACTGGATGATCATTTTTTCCCATGCAAGCTTACTATTTCTTCATTCTTTATGTGCTGAGTAGTTTGGGATTGTATCTTTGAACATTTAAAATATTGCATTATGAAACTATACATTTTGTTCATGGAGAATGTTGACATTTTAGCTTGCATAATCAGTCAACTCTGTCAGATTCAGGCCACAACTTCCAATCTTTTATGGTGTGTGCTTCCAATTTTTGTTTTGTTTTCAAAGCCTTTAAACGTATTTGGTGTCTATCTCAAGTGTGCACCACCCAATGGCCAGTTTGGGACCTGAGTGACAAGCTACCTCTACCTCGGTTTTCAGGTCCACCTCATGTTCTTTAGTGTCTGATTTACACAACATCAATAACAGCCTTATGAATTTGTATCCTGATATATATTCTCTGTCTGTCTCTATCTCTGTCTCTCTCTCTCTGTCTCTCTCTCTGTCTTTCTTTGTCTCTGTCTGTGTGTCTGCCTTTCTCTCTGTGGTGTGTGTGTGCGCGTGTGCGCGCCTGTGTGTGTGTGTGTGTGTGTGTGTGTGTGTGTGTGTGTGTGAGATCCTACAAATATTCTCTCTGACCTCTATTGTTTGGTCCTCTGGCTTAATAGGTATTATGGTTGATACACTGTGCCAACTTGAGGAGTCTAGAGCCTTAACTAAGTAACCCAGCAGTTGTACATCTTGGATTGAAAAGGACATGCCCTTACAGCTTCAGGATGTTCTTCATTGTGGCAACTTCAGAAGTTTAAAAATTCAACTTATGTGATTCAGCCAGGGTTGTTACTCTGCAAACATCCTCAGTTTGTGGAAGAGAAGGGCATTGAGATGGTGTGCGCATGGAAGGATAGTTGCTCTTGCTGCTTTCGCCCCTGTGCCATGCCACCTGCCTTGGAGCCAGTTGATTACGGACTGAAACATCCACAAACTGTGAGCTAGATAAACCTTTACTGATCTGATTTTGAATGTCAGGTATTTTGTCTCAGCAATGAGAGAAAAGTAGCCAAGACAATAAGCTTAGTAACTAAGGTTGTGTTTCTCTATGCTGCTGTTCATTCTCAAGACTTAGCCCACAATTAGCAGCAAGTTGTGTGAAGACCAAAGAAAAATTGCAGTGCAAGTTTAATACATTCTTTTGAACCACAACTCCTCTGATTTATGAGGCAAGTTCCCTTCCTTGAGAGGTTCTGGGTCCTGGCAGCCCCTGTTGCTGCTTCTGATGCTGTTGTGCGATGAATACAGAATTTCTTTGAGGCCAGAATGTGAGAGAATGGAGAAAAGTTTTAAATGTCAATTTTCCCACTTGGTCTGAGCATTAGGAAGTTATTTTCCTTTTTCTTGAGCATTAAATAGGAGTTTGAATGGGAACTCTTTCCCATTTATGCCAGTTCCTCCATCTAGGTTTCACGCTATGGAGTCTAAGCTGAAAGATAGCACAGGGGGTACAAAAGAGTAAACTCACTAATTATCTGGGTTTCTTTGAAATACAGTCCACTGCTTCAGTCTATATGCCATTATCTGCTTTTCAGAATCCCCAAGTTCACATATGCAATCAACGTTTTACAATTTCATTCAGTGGAGTGAGCATGGAATGTGATTTCATAGTTTCTCAGAACTTAAACTTACCAATTACTTTTAAAGCAACCAAAAAAGTGAAAATAACATATTTCATGTTTACCTTAATTTTCACCACTTCCAGCACTCTTAATTTTATTTGTATTCATCCATATTTCCCCCTAGTATCATAGTCCTCTGCTTCCAACATAGTAATATTTATTTTAAAATTCTTTTCTAAATTCCAATAACTGTACTGCTTCTCGAT
>PVLD010022889.1:0-28449 GCA_004027595.1 Dinomys branickii | reverse complement strand
AAAATAAAAAAAAAAAAAAAAAAATCCATTTTCTCTTTCTTCATAGCAAGACTCATGGCAGCTGCGGTGGGGACTGCTTTCCCCAGAGCCTCCTGCAGTGGAGAGCTGAAGCCCTCTGCAGGAGGGGGTGTGCTGCTTCTGTAGGGAGAGGCTGAGACGGATGGCGTCTTCATTCCTTCCACTGCAGGGACGCTGTGAGACGGGAACACTCCCGGGATGACAACCCCTGCAGCGGTGCCACCCGAAGAGCTGCGCGCCACCCGCTAAGGGTGAGAGGGCCGCATTTGGCTGTTCTTAGCTGCTGCTATCTGGGGAGCTGTGCGTTCCAACAGCTCACACTCCCCTGGAGAATACACCCCTGTACACTTACCAGGCATCGGCTGCTTCTCACAATTTTAGTAGGTTAAGTTTTTAAAGGGCAGTTTTAGGTTCAGAGCAAATTGTGCAGAATGTAGAAAGTTCCCACATATCTCCTGCAGCGACACCTCTCCCTTGCAGACTTCCCCATTGTCAGTGTCCTGGCCGGAGGGGAGCACCTGGAACACATCCTTGTCACCCTAAATCCACAGTGGCCCTCATTGGTCGTTCTTGTTGCACACTCAGCTTTGCATGAGTGTCTGGGGGTAGCTTTTCCAGATAGGCTCTTTTCCTACGTAGTGCTTTTCCTGCCTAATATGCTTTTCATGGTTCATTTCTTTCAATCTTGTGTCCTATTCCACTGTCTGGATGTATTACCATTCATCTGTCCATTCACCTAGTATAAGGTGTCTGGGCTGATTCTGTGTTGGTATTTATAAATAAAGTGGTCATAAGTGTCATGTGCAGGTTTTGTTTGGATGTAAGTTTTCAACGCCTTTGGTTCAATACCAAGAAGTACAAATGCTGGATTATATGTTTCTTTTTGTGAGAAACCATCACTCTGCCTTCTAAAGTGCTGCCTCATTTTGCATAGCTCCGAGCAGTGAGAGCTCCTGTTGGTTATAGGCTGAATATCTGTGTACTCTTGAAGTTTTTGTGTGGAAATCCAAACCCTTTGGTAGGAGGAGGCAGCCTTTGGGAGGTGATTATGTCATGAGAACGATGCCTTTATGGGGGAGATTGGTGCTCCTCTGGTAGCACAGTGACTTTGCTTTTTGCCCTCTGTTCTGCACCACGTAAGGATGCAGCAAGAAGCCACCTTCCAACCAGGAAGAGCACCTCTGCTGTCACCTTCCTCTTGGACTTCCCAGGTTCCAGAGCTGTGAGCAATCAATATGTGTCTCAGTGCCTTGGATTTCCTGTATTTGAAATGGAGATGTCACATTTGGGGGTGCCCAAGCCCTAGCAATCTATGTGGGCCATGGTTCGAGGATCTCACTGCCTGGGACCCCTTCTCTTGCCTCTTTAGCTGGGTTGGAAGGAGTTACTGTACCTCCCGGCTTCTACCTGAGGGTTCCTTCCTGGCCTCTGTTCCTGCTGCCTCGGGATGAGATTAATTTCTCTTAATGCTCATACTGCACACATTTTCCACATCACAGTGATCATCCCCTCAGTAATATTTTATTTTTCCACATCCCCAGCTTGGCCCAAGCCTTTGGAAGATCTGTCCCTAGCACCATGTCTGGTCTGGATAAAGGACTTCATATTTTCTAATGAATAATAAATAAATGGATGAATGAAAGAAAGAGTAAATGGGTCAAAATTTATCATTCTCTATTTAATAGAAGCCCTCCTCCAATGGCTACTTCTTTACTTCATTAGGTTCTCAGACCTCAGCTGACTCTTTTTATAATTTTGCAGGGTAATTTGCATAGCCATGGGAAAATATAATGCATGCAAACCAGGGTCAAGTTCTACTCTTATGGTTTGAGCTTCACTTCAGGATCTAGTGGGCTAGTTTAGTCTTACTACAGAGTTACAGTATGACATAGTGTGGCTCTAGGCAGTTAACAAGAAAGATAATACAAACTAATAATCACCAAAATTGTACAAAGACTATTTAGACTTATTCCTAAATTCATGCTTCAGGGATTTGCTTGGAAAGGAGTAAATGAGAACTCACTGATATCTCAGATCCCATCCTAGAAGAATTCACTACCAGAATCTTAATCAAGCCATTAGTCTTTGTTTTTAATTTAGATCCAGCCACTGTTTAAGCCGGGCAAGTTACTGAGGTAGAAAGAGAAACAAGGAAACGTGTTCAAACTCAAATCTACACCAACTGGGAATGTTGTTTGTGGGAACCTTGTCTTTTACTTTAAAAACTGGATTACATGTGCTTAACGGCATCTGTGAAGATTATGTCCAAAGAATAGAGGTGAGATTGTTGTAAGAGGCTGCTAATGTCCAGCTGTAACCTGAGGCTCTATTGCATTGTGCTAGTTTGTAGCTTGCATGTGGCAAGTTTAACAGGTGCTGTTCTGCAAGCATAAGGCCTCGCAGGAGACAAGGGGAGCCTCCTCTTGTAATTGTGAAACACAACCACCATTGACTCTCAGCATAGTTAAAATCTGTGTCTTCTCTTTCCTACTTGTTATGTAACAAAAGCGAGGTAGCGTTCTGAAAGTTAACACAGAGAACTAGGAGATGTATTGAATTTTTTTTAAGTCAAAAAGAGGCTGATAAGTGACTAACAGTGGGTCTTAGCTGGGCACTATTTTGCATGTTACATCATCCCAGAGAACATCTGGCACTGTCTGGGCACACTGTTGGTGGCCACAGCCTGGGGCTCACTACAGGTATCTAGCAGGTAACAGCAGAGTGTATTGCTAATCATTCTCCAGTGCACAGAGCAGATCCCCTAAGGGGAAGGCACCTGCCCCCCAAATACCAACAGGGCTGTTCTTTGAGAATCTTCACCCATTGGACATAATGTCCTAAGGAGTTGGTTAGGTTCTGTTTTCTAAAAGCTTGAACTCAGTGGGTGGGATATGGAAGTACTATTTTGTAGGAAGACTTCTGATTTTGGAGTTCAATACAATTGGATTTATATTTGGGGTTCCTATTAGCTGTGTGAACTTGAGAAAATCAGTTAACCTCTCTGAGCATCCCGCTTCTCTCACATCCATAAGATGGACATACATTATTTTATCACTTCTAAGTAATTTTCTCTGCAGTTTAATATTTCTTAAACTGGACTGCCTCTTACAATTGAAGGCATATCATAATTTAATTGAAAGTACTTTTTTCTTAAAATAGTGATATTCATTGCAAGATGTGGTGCTCACTTTCATTAAAATGTACGCATGATAACACCTTATTAGCAGCTTTAATCATAATGCTTAGCTCTCTCAAGCCTCAATGCTAGGATGGAGTTAGAAGAAAACAACCTGTCACAGTTTAGATCTAAAATGTCTCCTAAAGTCTCATGTGTTCAGAGTTGGAGCCTGGAGAGCAGAGGTAGGTCACTGAAGTGAGACCTGGGAAATGATATTGTCTTGCCCCTTCTCTTTTCTCCTTCTACTTCCTGCCTTCCATGAGGTGAGCAATTTTCATCCACCAGGCCCCTCTGCCATGTTGTTTCTGTCTCGGAACCAGCAGACCGTGGATGGAACCCACTGAAACTGTGAGCCAAAATAAACCTCTTTTCCTTTAAGAGGCTATTTGCCTTAGCAACAGGAAAGCTGACTGACACAGGAAAATGGTACCAAGAGTGGGATCATTGCTGTAACTGTACCTGACCACATGGTTTAAAACTTTGAAACTCATTTATAGGAGGAACTTAAAAAAGTTTGGAGAAATGAGCTAGAGAAACACTAAAATCCTAGAAAAAGAAACTGATGATTTCTGATTGGAGACTAGCAGGTAAGAATGGTGACAGGAGAGCAGACAGTGGAGGCCAGGCTCAGGAGGTTTCGGTGGAGAACAAAGACCCTATTACAAGCTGGACTAGGGACCACGGGTGCTGCATCCTGGCAAGGAATACTTCGCTGATGTCCTGAGATATTATGCCAGGTGGGATTTGAAGGTAGCGGACAAATTAATCTGACAGAAAATATTTCAAGGCAGCTTGATGTTCAGGTTGTGACATAGGTACTGTTGGCTACTTGTTGCCAAATCTACAGTAAGAATAAGGAGCAAACAACAGATATGCAAAGTTTGCAATTTTGCCTGCTAAGTTGGGCAATAGAGTGTGGTTGCTGACAAGACTGGCATTAGAAGGAAGTCAAGTACTTTGCATTAGGATAATAGAAAAGATGTCTTGAAAGCATCTCAGGAATTAGCCAGACACTATCTTTTGTAGGCTCAAGGGAATAAAAAGGTAAACTCTTCTGCAAGGTGTTACTTTGAGAGAAGAACTCTACGGTGTCTTGATCATTCAAAGCTGCATAGGCCTAGGGAAGTGTTTCCCCAAGTTCAGCCATCCAAACATTCAGAGGCTGTAGCACCATGATACAAGGGGGCTTAACTACTACTCCAGCTGGCGATAGACCTTAGCATCATACCTGTGGTGTTAATTTTGCAGGAAGGCAGCATGCAAGACCTGTAGGGTCATAGGGTCTTCCATCCAGATTTCAGAAGAAGCCCTGGGAGGCTGGGTAATGTGTCCCTGAGAGGGCTATGCATGAAGCTGTGAGAGTAATGCTGAAGGTGCAGTGGAGATCCCAGAAAGTTGGAGATGCCAGGAATGTGGAACATTTGTTGAGAAAAGCAGCGGGCAATGGGAGATGCCAGCCCAAGTAAGAGGGCATCTGAGATGCAAGACCACAGCTGCAGGGCCACCAAAGTCATTTAGAGCTCATGTTGCACCACAACTTGCCTTGTTGCTAGGCGTTCTTATGGTTCGTATCTACATGTCTCCCCAAACCTCATGCACTCAAAAGCAGAGCTTTTGAAGGATGATTGGATTATGAAGCACTATAACTGACTTGCTGTTAGGAGATGGGGGTCTGGTAGGAAGAGATGTGTCCTACCTGGAAGGGTATATCTCCCTTCCTGGTTCCTTCCGTCACATTTTGCTTCCTGACTGCCACGACATGAATAGCTTCTCCCCCTCCTCCACCATGCCCCTCTGCCATGCTGGTTTTTTCTTTAGAGCCGGCTGGCTGTGTTCTGACACACGGCAAAAGAAACCTTTCTTCCCTTAAGTTGCAGACATTGGGTATTTTGTCCCAGTGATGGGAAAGCAGGCTAATGCACAGCCTCTGCCTAAATCTATTTAAAATTGCTTCACTCTTTGTATTCTTAGTTTTACTCTCATTCTGGGAAAGGAAACAGGGTCTCCTTTTTGTGTAGTTCTGCTTTGAGTGACACGTGTGGGGGCATTGAGTACATACCTGCACACATCCATGCATAGAGCTACAGAAAGTAGGTGCTCTGCAGACCACTGCACTGGAGATATGAGGCCTCATACATCCTTTCCTGCTCAGGGATGGCTCAGACCTGGCTGAGTTGAGGCTTTGCTATCTTCATGAGGCTGGATATGGGTGTCAGCTGGCAGTGCCCAGGGCCAGGGCCAGTGTTACGTGTGCTGCAGGCAAGTCTTGTCCTGCAATGCTGTTTTCTAGTTGTGCTAGCTCTGAAAATTAATATGAGAATAGCCAAGGTGCGTGTTGCTATTTTTCCTTATGAATTTCTGTTTGGTTTCTGCACAGAGCAATACAAGCTAATTATGGAGCTGTTTACAGTGAACCCAAGTGGACTCCTGTGTGGCACAGAACATGTGCCGCAACACCTGCCTGTTCACTTGTGGGGTGCACTCCAGTACTCCCCTTACACCTGGGGCCCCTCCTCCTGCAGGCCCTTCTCCTGTGTGCTGGGGAGCCACAGGCTTCTCTCAGAGTGGCACTGCTGGTGGACACCAGGCCTAGGGTAACTTTATCTCTGCAACAGGGCACTTGAGTATCATCTTTGTGACCGGTAGCAGCCAGACGGACCTGCTGGTGCAGGCCAGTGGTTTCACCACTCTGAGGTGCTGAGGTAGGAGGACCTCAAGTTTGCGCACAGCTTGAGCAATGTAGTGAGACTTTGTCTCAAAATTTAAAAAAATAAAGGAAGGCTGAGGTAGAGCTCAGTGTGAAGGCTCTGGGTTCCATCCTCAGTACTGCAGTAAATAAGATGAAATAAAATAGATCAGTAGCATCTCATCAACCATGTAGAGAAGTTAGACCCCAGCTCTCTGCAATCCAACATACCTAGGAATCAGACTGCATCCCATTCTTTCCTAGCCTGACAGTGTCATCCTCATGGGGCATGGGGCCACTTTCTTCACTTCTCTGACCATGGAGCAGCTGCTGTTCATGCTGCTGCTATGACTAACATCGTTTCACATGGTGAGACTCAAATGAGATGAGACATGTGAACATGTTTTTAAAGGTGAAGATTGCTCCTCATCCATAGAAGACATTAGAAATGTGTTCTTGCTTATAAAAATCTAGATTTTTTTCTTGTGTACTGGTCTTTTCCCTGAGTGACCATCAGCACTGAGTGATCATGGGACTGGCTGGCCTGTCTGCTTTGAGTAGCAAGGCCAGTGTAGCACTAAGTTCCCCCTTAGCTTGTTCTCCATGGAAGCTCCCATGGCCCACGGCAGCCCCTGATCTGAGCAGAGCTTCTGAGGACCTTGGGTTCAGCAGGCGCTGGCTGTTGGCAGCAGCAGCTCTGCACTTCCTGGCTCTGTCTGCCTGAGGTTTCTGAGCGGGCTTGGGCCGTGCGAGGTAACCCGAGACTTCACGGGAAGCTGGATGAGATCCTGGCTCAATGGCCTGGCTTCCTTCTCACGTTTCATGACTGCAGCTTTGTGGCATAGCCGAGGAAGTCAGCTGCTGCTGACTTATTTCAGAGCTGAATAAAAACCATGATTGTACTTCATCTACCAAGATTGCTGAAAAGAGCTGTGCAGAGCAGGCAAGTAAAGGAAATTGCAGTTTCTCCACTGTGAATCTCACTGCTTAGTGGGACCCATGGGGACTCGAGGCTAGACATTTATGTTCCCCTGTCCCATCCAAGCCTGGGCTCCCGGTGGGTGAAAGAAGTGGGGTGGAGCTGTGATGGGAGGAGGGCTTTCAGGGTGTTCAGGACGGCCCCTAACTGCCCTTTGGCTTTTCCAAATTGATAGCCCGTTGTTATCTCCAAAGAAGATGAGACTCTAATGAGAATTAGAGAATAAGTCTCTGATGAGAATTATCACTTCCCCCCGCTCACTTACAATGACATGTCTTTAAAAACAATCTCAGGAGGTCTCTGAATGACTCCTTGGACAGACAGCCTTGATATTAATTTTAAGATCTAAGGATTGATAGTTGTGGCCTGCAGGGTATCAGTTTGTGTATCTAGGCCTCAGTTTACCCATGTACCGTGTTGGACTCCAGTTGCTATGTCTTTAATATATTTCTCAGGATTTTTTTTTTAGTTGTAAGATGCATGTAACCCAAAATTTGCCACTGGGGCCATTTTTAAACACACGGTTCAGTTGAGGCGTTTAAGATCACACTGTTGTGCAGCCAAATCCAGGAGCCCTCCCATCCTGTAGAACTGAAATTCTCTACTCATTAAAGAGCTGGGCACATTGCAGGGGGCGCCTCTTCAGGCCAGTTCCCATAGTCCCATCTAAGAATACTGTGCTGCGAGACTTGTCTATCCATCCTAGGCTCTGTGTTACGGTTTGGATATAAAACATCTCTCCAAAGTTTTATGTGTCTGGGGGGGGCGCTTTTGGAAGGTGATTGCATCATGGGGTTGCCAGCTTCATTAGGGTATTGATTGCTGAGTTCTTGGCTAAATTTGCTGTTAGGAATGGTGCTGGTTGAAAGAGGTGAGTCACTACAGATGAGCCTCTGGAGAGCATATCTCTTCTTTTGGCTCTTCCTTTGCTCCCTTGATTCCTGGCTACCATGAAGCTTTGCTCTGCAGGCTCATCCACCTTGTCACCGCTGCCTAGGAGCCAGCTGACCATGGACTAAACTCTCTGAAGCCATGAGCAAAAAACAAGCTTTTTCGGCTTAACTTGCAAGTGTCAGGTATTTTGTCTCAGCAATAGGAAAGTGAGTACTACACCTCGGGCCAGCTGTCTCCCTCTCCCAGGAAGCTGCTGGCCTGTAGGCCCTCCTCATATCCCACACATGATGAGCTGAATGCAGAATGTATCCAAAGCCCCCAGTGGTGGATCCTGTGGAAGACTTTCTCCATCAGGCTCCTGTGAACTTTTGAACACCACAGTCTGTCCGCACTATGATCATTGAGGCAGACTGCTGCTGACCTCATGCCTCTTGATTCTCACTCAACTCCACAGGTTTGCTGGGCTAATTGTACCTTGAGGAAGCTATAGCTCTCTGAGCAAGAGCAGGATACTGACTTTCTGCTCCTGGGAAGAACCTTCCAGCTCTTCCCACTCTCTCACTGCTCTGAAAAGGAAATCTCTTCCTAGGGTTGTAGGTAGTGGAGAGAAATCCAAATCCAACTGGTTCCCAAGAGTATTCTCTCTTTCTTAAGGTATAGTGGACTCACTCAGCTGGCAGACCCCACCACACACTGTCCTGTGCCCCGCAGTCCACGGAGCCAAGCAGATCGCTATCAGACTGCAGCAGCAGAAGGACTGCTTCCTGCTCTCCTGGCATAACTCACTCAAGAGCTGGCTGAGCTGCTGCCTCTGCTCTGGCCTCAGTTTCTTCCAGTACTAATAGACAGTGACTCCAGGGATTCACTCGGGAAGGAGCCTGTGTGGAAGAGATCCCTGCATCTCTGTTGTTTTGGCCCCCTTCTCTCTCCTCTTTCGCTTCTGAAAATAAGTACAGAAATCAAAATTCCTGAGACTGATTCAATTTTCCTGTTTCTCTGTCTCATTTCCTGACTCTCTTTCCCCTTCTCTATCAATAAGGCACTTTAATTTGTTCACAGTTATCTACTCCTAAAAATAATTACCAAGTTTATATATCCTCCAAGTAAACAACTCTTAATTTATGTGGGTTGTCTGCTTCAGCCCTCTTTGGGGAAATTATAGGTCTTTTTCATCTTGATTTACTCTTAACTGGATGGAGAATGTTCATACTGCCGTCACACGCCCAGCCAGAGGAGAGTTGGCCATTTCTCCTCACATATTAGAGTCATAATGAATAGTTCAAATATGACATCATGGTTTCCTATGCCAAGACACTCTGCAATCATATTGAAAACACTACATTAGCTTAGAAAATGGATTAAAACGAAAACAAACTAGACTCGCTAATGCAGAAGTTTATGTTCGAATGTAGGCCCTGAAGCAAAGAGCCATTTCTCAGAGTGAAGGGCTCAGGAACATGGAGCCCCACACCCTCCCTGTCCCCACCCTGCTGGGCCCACGCTGGGGTCAGTCTGGGCCTGAGGCTGAGAGGATGTTTTTCTGATCATCCGATGCCTAATAATGAGGGTTTTTTAAGACGTTATTTTCATTCCCACAGAAAAGCAAAAAGGAGGGCCGGATTCAACTCAGAGTCCAAGTCTTCTCATCTTTGAATCAGGCTCAGCATACCCAGCTCATCACCTCCCAATCAGGTCTTAGGAAAACTGAAGGGACATAGGACACAGGTGATTTCACAGCTTTTTTGCTGCCCCCAAATATCCCAGGAAGACTGAAGAAAGGACCAGGATTCTGTACTTTGATGCCCTATACCAGGTGTCAGGCTGAGGTCCAGGCCGCGTGACTCTGTCTCCACAGGGGGACCTAAAGGGTGAGGATGTGTTCACTGGGCTGCTGTGGGCCCCTGGGGGGCCCAGTCATCTATCAGTGGGTGAGCACTGCAGGCAGTGGCCATCCCTTTCTGCAGGAGCTTCCTTTGTGTGGAGGCCCCGCGCCTGGACACTGTGAGCATGAAGGGGTGACTGGAATGAAGGCCGGGGCCCCAGCTCTGTTGCGGGAAGGGTTGGTGCGGGCTGAGAGAGGAAGGAGGAAAGCAGGGAACCTGGGCAGGGGACCTAAGCAAGGAGCCGGCGTCACCACCTGTACATAAAGTGCCAGGGCTGGTCACAGTTTTGTGAACCTAGTGGGCTCCAGAGGCAGAAGTGCACCCAGGGGAGGGGCCCTGGATGTGTGGCCACCTCTACTGTCACCCCAACCTTTTGCCATGTTGGCTTGTGTGAAACAGCTGTATCCTTCAGGGCGCGTGGAAGTCAGTGTCATGTGGGGGTCAGCATGAAGACACCCAAGTCAGTGCTTCCTGAGAAGAGAGCTGACGCCTCAAGGCCTGGTCTCCCTGTGTCCGTGGAGTGGATGTGTCCTGGAGTGGCCGAGTTTCTCTATGACTTGTGGATCTATGTTCTGCGGCAGTCTTCCCATGCGGTCAGGGAAGGCAGCGCTGCTGTGTCTTGTTGATTCACACACAGCAGGAGACCGTGGTCTTGCCCAGCTCTGTTTGGGGAATACAGGCCCAGGAGGAAGAACCCCTCTGTCCCTTGCCCTTTGCCCTTTGCCGTCTGCCCCATGTCCTCTGCCCCTTTCTGTCTGCCCCTGCCCTCTGTCCTCTGCTGTCATATCCTGTGGTCTCTGCACTGTGAGCTGGCTCAGCTCCATCCTGCTACAAAAACCACTGTTTCCCCCTCCGGCTCAAGGTCAGGACCTGCTTCTGAACTATTTTTCCTCAATGGGAGCTCTGCGTAGTGGACAATGTATTAATCTTACTTATCTTTTGTGATACCACAGATTGGGTCAGGGCCATTGTACTGAGCTAAGTGTCTCCCTTTTTTAATTTTGGGAAAGATTCTTTTTAAATCACTAAGTTGCTCAGGCTGGGCTCAAACTTGTGTGCCTCCTGCCTCAGCCTCCCACAGTGCTGGGATTACAGATGTGCACCACCAAGTCTAGCTTATTGTGTGGTTTTGGTATTGTGATGTCTTGAGGCCCTGCTTACCTGGAGAGACTCTTCTTGCCAGGGCTGACTAATAATGTTGGCAACCACACATGTGAATGCTCCTTTTATCCTTTCATTGAAACCCAATCAATCCAAAGCCTATACCCCAACTACCTTCTCTGTCCACCTCTCACGTTCCCACCATCCCCTGCCCAGGTCCCCCAGCAGGCCCCACCCCTGCCTACCCTGCCATGCCATGTCTTCTCATTGTGATCACAATAAAATTTCCCCCACCCTTCTGTCTCTTGATAACCCTGCTTGGTGCTTCTGGGTGGAAGCACCTCAACGCCATGGTACAGTGCGACCTCCTCTTGAGATGTGAGATGAGTAAATTAATAAATTACCATGAATAATGCTAATTAAGACATTACCATTTCAATGCTAATCATGTCTTGATCTGTGGACCTCACTGCACCTCAATAATAATAAAACTTACACTTTAAAACCTCTAAGCCAGTGTACATGGCAAATAACTTCCTAAATGAAACACAGAACAGTGTCAGGAGAATAAAAGGAAAAGACCTGCTCTTGCCCTCAGAGAGCTTCTTGCCTATTGAGAATGATGGGTGTGGAAAGAACTACAACAAGTGTGCTGTGTTCTGTGAGAGCTCTGAGCAAGCTACCTGGAATAGGAAGGTAAAAGAGAGGGATTTCTTCAGCTCAGACTTGGATCACAGCAGAGGGCGAGTCAGGAGAGGCCTTCAGAAAGGAGACCTTCCAACAAGAATGGGCTTATATCCTGGTAGACAAGAAACACCAACCTGGTATCACACAGGCCAAAGTTGGGCTACAGACATTTTTGTCTGGCTTACAGCTTGTTAAAATATGGAATTAGTAGCCAATAATTAATGATAAGGTAATTTCACAAAAAAGCACACATTTCTCATGTCCCTGGAACAAATCAGATGCAACACTGAATTTCTGGCTGAAGCAAGATAACAGTTGCCCCGTTATGAAGGGATATGGACTCTGCTTCTTTGACCTGTCCCTACCTGTTACCTGGCCCCTGCGGTCCTGTGCACTGGCTTGGTTTTTAAAGTCATTTCTGGTTGTCTGTCCCTGGAACAAGCGTCTTACCTCTCTACCTCTTTTTTGTGTTAATAGCAGGTGTAGTGACTTGTGCAGGGAGGTGAGGAAGGGTCTCCAGCCAGACCTTCCAGCTCCCTGTCTCCCAGGAGGACTTTCCAGCCTGCGACAACCTTCCCACTGCCTAAACCAGGCTGATGGACTCCAGAGGCAAAGTGATCTACGCACAGTAGAATGTCAAGTCAAAACGCTGGAAAGTGCAATTGAATCTTGAGCTGAGAATTAAGGAAAAGGAAAGAAATAGAAGTGTGGAAACAAAACAAAGGATGAAAATATGGTTTATATTTTAGAAGTTTTAGTTAAAAGTCTAGAAATGCTTATTCTTACACAAAAATTTCCAATTGTTTCTAGAGGACAGCTCCCCAAGTTGCTGAATTAACATGCCATGTACCCCAACGCTGCAGTAACTAGATGTGGGCTGAATTTAAAAACCGAAAAGTGAAGGAAGGGGATAAACAGAGTAATTACAGTGGTGATGTGATATAACCAGAACTCATGTCTTCTCTTGCCTTTGCCAGGAAAAGGACATTTCCTTAAACCTTTAACAGGTAGGTGTTTTAAAGGATTGCGTTCTTTGCTCTCTGCTTTTGGTTTGAGAATTGGTTTACTCTAAGTTGGTTATTAGTTTGCCCTGAATTCTGGTGAATTATATTGGAACTTTGAAAGATATAGTCCCCTTAGATCTGGTCTCTACTGTCTTGATTTGCACCAAATAGTCTCTCATTAAATATGAGTACTTATATCTTATTTTATTATACAGCCCATTCTTTATCATTTTGAATCCACTGAATAAAAGACTTGTAACATTTTACCCTTAGAAGGGGTAAGTTAAGTCAACCTCCTCATTGAGGAGATAGATCCAGAAGGAAATGAATTTTTCCCAAATTATGCAGTTAAGTATAGTTAGAAACAGAAAGTTCTCATCATATCAAAGATTTTACTGGGAAATCTTGGAATTCTTTTCATGGAATTTTTGGCTTTTAAAGTAGTACAGACATTTAACAAAAATGACATCCTGCATTGTGCTTGTCAGGTGCTTTCTCCACGTAAGCATAAATGTATGGTCCCCAGGAATTCAAATGGGTACACTGAATGCTACTCTAGAACTAACCCATGCGTCAGTCATTGATTTGTGATTGGTGCACACTTAGAGTTTTCCAATATTCAACATTATTCTCATGAAAATTATTTTAGCTAGGTGTTTGCCCATATCCAAGATGATTCCCTTTCAACATTCACGCAGAAGTCAAATTATCTTTTAAATTTTATGTCTTTAGATACATACTGACCAATGTATCTCCATAAAATTAGTATCATATTACTAAGTCAAGTTGAACAGTCTCTTAAATGTAAAATATTTCAATCATAACATGCTCATATAAATTAGCAGAGAGAGTACCTTATTAAAATTTTTTTTCTAACTGTCCAAGAATGGGATTTCCCTCTTCAAAACATGTGTCTCAGTGTGTGTGTGTGTGTGTGTGTGTGTGTGTGTGTGCGCGCACGTGCATGCATGTGCCCTGTGTGGACACAAGGGAGAGTCACTCGTGTCATAAAAAGCAAGATGGTGAGCCAGGCATGTGGTACACACCTGTAATCCCAGTGCTTGGGAGGCTGAGGTGGGAGGATGGCTATGGGTAGGTGGCCAGTTTGACTGCAAAGTAAAGCTAGGCCAGCTTCAACTACATAGTGAGACCCGGTCTCAAAAGTAAACTGCTATGATTGACACATATGATTGTGTCAACTTGAGGAGTCTAGAAGTTTAAGTGACTGAGCAGTTCTACATCCTGCGCTGAAAAAGACATGCCCTTCCTGCTCTAGGATGTTGTTCATTGTGTCAACTTGAGAAGTTTAGAAGGTTAACTATGTGCCTCAGCAGGAAGCCAGGGTCCTTACTTTGTATTCATCCTGAGCCTGTGCAACAGGAGGGCCTGGAGGTGGTGTGCGTGTAAAGGACTCCCTCAGTGCGGGTAGGTTGCACACAATACAAGGGAAATGAGGAAGGGCTGATTGCTAGTTCTTCCCAGGAGCTCCCGTCTTCACCTTCAGCTTGGTCCTCTCCTGGCTTCTGGTGCAGGCTGTTGGGCTTCTCTGGGATTCTTCAGCGTTCTGGTGTAGATTCTCTGGCCTTTGTCATAGATTCTTCAGCATTCCATCACAGAGCCATCAGCCTCCTGACATGGACTTGTATGGGCACTGCAGGGAGCTCTAGACCTTGGACTGGATACCTTCTGCACGCTTCCTCCTCCGACTCTGTGGCTGACAAATGTAAGCCAAACTTGTCATTTCTTATACATTTCTATACCCTGTATTATATGTTTCTCTAGTAAATCCTGACTGATACACAAACAAACAACAGTATGGTAAGTGCTGTTTTGAATTAATTCCTTTTTCTTTCCTTTTAGCATTTTGAGTTTGATTTAGGCTTATTCACTTTTAAAAATTGTTTATTTTAGGTAAGGTTTATTAAGGCTATGATATTATGAATTTAGTCACACTCATTAGCTTTGACTATTTTCACTACACTGGTGCTACAGTTTTTCAAATAACATGCACTTGGTGATTTAGCCTTTCAAAGATAGTGTTTGTAATTTCCAAGTGGTTGGTTCCCAGATATTAATTGCTAATTCTGTTTCATTATGGGAAGAGAATGAATCTTGTATACTTTTTACTTTGGTGAATTTATTGCAGTTTTCACTTTGCCCTGGAAAATAATTTTTTAAAAATGTTCCATGTTTATTTGAAAAGCATAAACAGACTGTAGCTTATAAAGTTTATTGTTTTCTATAAATAAAACTAAATTTTATTATCCCACATTTTATTTACTCTTGACTTATTTTGTATCTGTTTAAAATAGGTTTATTTGTTTCCTTCTCTGATCTTAATTTTGTCAGTATCTCCATATTTCTAGCTTTAAAATTCTACATACTTTTATGATATTTCATAGATAAAGGTTTGTGATAATTATGCATTCAATCTGCATGGTATCTTTCAGCACAAAATAACCGGCTTTATCACTTTGAGGTTTTATTTTTGGCCAAGAATTCCAATTTACGTATGTTTGCTTCCTTTTCTTTGCTTTCATCTGACATTATTGCATGTCCTCTGCTATTCTTAGGAAGATACATATTTTCTGTTTATGTATTTATTTGAAAAGGCGATCCCAATGAGTAAGGAATACATACACGTTAACACATTTAAGCATCGCAAGACTGGACAGTGAATAAGTCCTGTGATTTCTCCCCTAGACAGAATACTGGGAGTATTTCATATATATATATATATAGTCTTCTGCTTCTGTGCTTGTTTAAGTGAATGACTGCACACATATGCACATTTTTTTTTTAAATGTCAGCACACCATACACTTTGTCTCATACCTTCTGTTTTGGTTACCTCTACAGCTCGGGAGTGTTCAGACCTCGCAGATGGCTCTTTCTTCACCAGGTCAAGGGGCGTCCTCACATCTTTACCCATTGCCAGAGGCCGCATGTGCGGATCCTGACACCTTCCTGTCCCCTGTGGCAAATCTACTTCCCTCCCATGTTTCTTCTATTTGAGAATGGCATCCATCTCTCTTTGGCTGTTCAAACTTGCATCCTCTTAGAGATGTCCTTGCCTCTTCCTTTTCCTGTCTCTCCACATCTAGTCAGCTGTACAGCTCTGCTGGCTCTGCTGTTGAAAAATCACTCCTGTGTGTGCTCTTCTGTCCCACTGCAGCCACCTTCCTTGAGTAAGTCCCCATGCCTGTCTGTTGGATGGCTCACGTGCTTCTGCACTGCCCCTGCTTCAATCTACTCTTGACCACTGTGTCAAACTGACTACGTCAAAATGCCGATCTGCTAACCAAGCTGTCTGTCTACAGCCTTGAGAGCCTGGCTCCTGATTTCCCTTGGGACATGGCTCACCTTGTTAACATAGCCTGTGAGGCCGAGTGCCAAGCAGCCCCGGGCAGAACCACAACATTGCCCATCAGCTTTCAGTTCCTTCAGTTAGTGCCATGCTTTCCTTTGTACATGTTTTCTTTATTTTCATCTAACTTCCTTCTTGCTTAGTAAATTTCAGTTCACATTTTCAATCTCGATCTAGACAAAATTTCCTCTAGAGCTGGCCCACAACCCCCACCTCTGTTTCCAGTGCCATTTCTGCCTCTGACCTGCCTACTCCCTCTGCCAAGAGCTCTTATTAGGGTGTCAAGCCCACCCAGATAACACAGGGCAGCTTCCTGTCTCAAGACCCCAACTTATATGTGTGAAGTTTCTCGTACTGTGTAGACCAGTTTATGGGTTTATTAGGACGTGGTCGTCTCTGGGAGGGTGGTGTTCTCATAAATGCTACTCCCTCTTCTTGGTTCAGGAAGGGGCAGGGGAGACCAATTTATTTTGGAAACATTTTATTTTATTTATTTTTTATGGTACTGGGAATTGAACTCACGACCTCACACTTGCGAGGCAGGTCCTGTGCCACTGATCTAAATCTCTGGCCCCGGAAACATGCTAATATCCCAAGTGCTTCAAAATCTAATACTTAAAAAGTGTTAGAGACATTTATCCAGAAAATTGCTTTTTGGGTTTTTGGGTCAGCAGTGTATTCTGGCCCTCAAGGTGAAAGAGTTCAGCAGGGAGGCTGTCGTCACCATGGAGGGAGTAGTGAGAGAGTGCCCAGCTGGGGGAGAAACCAGTGCTGTGTCACAGGCACACAGTGGCCCCTGGGGTGACCCTGAGCCTCAGGAATCTTGTCTGTTGAGTGAGGTATTGAGCTTGATGCAAAGAAGCCACGTTCAATGCTGACATTCTTTAATTTCAGGTTCAATTCCGTTCATTTTCCTTCTGTTTTCCTGAGCTAAATCTTTAGCTTTCCACAAAATAATCAACTAGAATTTCATAACAGTTAGATACCATTAGAGTGGCAGAGGCTTCACCAAAGCTTTTAAAATTTACTTCACCCCACTTCTGTTTACTCAGGTCTAACTGAGGAGTCACACCACTGAGCCTCCCTCTTCCAGACCAGGTACAAACTCAGGCTGCCTCTTTCTTGTTTTTTCTGTACCAACCCAGCCTGTCCCACCTCTGAGTCAACCCTGTGCTCATCCTACCAGCTCACACAGAGTGCTGAGTTGCTTTTTAACACCTGGAAGCTTTGTGATGACATTTTACTGCAATGGAGTAGTGATGTATAATTGACAAGTGGTAATAATTACTTGAGTTGGAAATGCAATTAACCATGCCTATTCTTTTCTATGGGATTAAAGGGCATTTTAAAGACGTAGTTTTGACTGGGTCTTTCACTTGGCACATACAGGAGCCATACTTTATCCAGGTGTCCACCGTTTCTTCCACTCACTTCTGACATCAGCAGTTTGCTAGGTACTTTGGTGTAGAACAGCTATGCAGGGTCCCTCGACGATGGCCCCATCAGCACTTCTACATCTATTGCACTTAACATTCTGCTTGCAGAAAGAGCTAAATTAATCTCATCTCCAGATAGTTGAAAGTGAATAAGAAAAACATAAACGCCTACATTTTAAAAGCCTGCCATAAAAGGCCTTACTGCAAGGTGTGGCAGTAACTGACTCTTCTGTTTCTCTCTCTGTAGTAGGGTGGAGGTGCCAGGCAGGGATGGCCATTCCCACTGCAGAAAAGTAAGGATGCAGAAAAAACTGTGACCTGGCTCTGAGTTAGTCTTATTCATGACCATGTTCCTGTCTTGGTCTGTCTTCCTTCTGTTTGATTTTTCTGAATTCTTGTTACATTTCCTTGTATCCTCCACTGTCATGGTGTCTTAGTTATATTTTACTACTGGGACACAATACTTGACACTCAGAAGGTAAAGGAAGAGAGGATTATTTTGGAACACAGAGGGTAGAGATCCCAATCTACAGTCAGCTGGCTCCAAGGTAGGGTGGCTTGGCTGAAAAGGTGCAGTCCCTGGCAGAGCAGGCAGGAGGCAGCAAAAGGGTGGAGGAAAGACTGGGAAGGAGATACCCATTTTGCAGGCAATGCCCCCAGTGACTCACCTCTCCCAGGTTTTTACCTTCCAATATCACACTTGGCTATAAACTCAATGAACTAGTTCAGTGGTGGCAAACCTATGGCACATGTGCCACAGTGGGCTCTTTGTATTACGGCACACATGCTGCAGTGGGCTCTAAAAGGTTCACCATCATTGGCCTAGCCACTGATTAGTAGCACACCCCCATGATCTAATTGTACCTCCAAAGCCCCAACCATGAGCACATGAGACTTTGGGGGGACATCTAGATGTAACCCTAATACATGTTCTCCATCTGTACTGTGTAGGGGAATTCTCAAAAGAGCTACATAAAGAGAGATTCCTGAGCCTAACTGTAAGATATTAGGATTCAGGAGATATGGAGAGAGGCCTTAGTTTTGCATTCCTAACAAATTCCCAGGCTGCTCCATTACAGAGTAATACAGTCTTAATGAATCAAGTAATAAAGCATCTCCCTTGTAGTCTTGGCAACTTGTATCTTTTCTTGCTTTGTTCTTTTTGTGTGTGTGTCTTTCTGTTTCCTTGAAAGAAGGAGGGACTCCTTGGTTTGAAGCCACTTTGAAAGACGCAGAAGACATTTCCTTAAATTAAAACAGGAAGCCCAATATATTTGACTTAAACGTATTCTTGAGCTTCCAAGAGAGTTACACCAGATGCCTATAAGAGAATGACAGTGAGGGGAGTATCCCCTCCTGCTGGGCATGCTGTGCTGGGCAGCTGAGAGGGGCAGGCAGTGTGACACCAGAGGGCCTCATCCATTGTGTGTTGCAGTAGATATACTAAATGCATCTGTTTGTCTGATGATCTTAACAGGGGCTTATTTTGGGGGATTGGGCTTGTATTATGCCCATCCTGAAAAATCATGCTAGAGTTTATTTTCTGGCTAGGTCTTATGTATAGTATACAATGCTTATTTGGTAGGGCATAGAGTTTATTTCTGTGAGGTAAGATAGTTGTAGTCTTAGTCTTCTTGTGCTTTTACATCTCATATGTATTTTTGATCAAAGATACGTGTTTTGTGTCAGATCCTTATGGAGAAATAAAGCGAAGGGTGTAACACAGTTTCTGTGGGAAAATATCTCCTATAAGACACATCTTTTTATGCTAGGGTGTTTAAGAGTGCTTTTGGAGCAACATGGGACTTGTGGCAGTAAGTACAACTTTCTTGGTGGATACTGAGATGGCAGCGGGTAGGCTCTGCCTCCTTTACTTCTGCACCATCCTGCTTTTTGGAAAGGACAGACATAGAGTATTTTGCATATAACAAATATTCATTATTATTATTAAAGTAAGCACATATTACAACAACAAGTTGTGTCCCCTGTCCCTGCTGCTCCCCTCCCCAGGGAGGATTTTCCTGCAGTAGAATTTCTGTCCACTGTGTAGAATGCCTTTCATTGCTCCCTTCCTGGCCTTCAGCCTGGGAAGGTCCCAAGAGCTGCTATAGCCTGCAGCCAAACCCAGGTGTAGCCACCAGCATCTCTCTTTGGAGACCCTGGGACCATCATAGGGGCTGGGGAATGCACTCATGTGGCAGAATGAGGGAGTTCATGCTTTCCCCACAACCCTGCACCAGTGGGGGTGGGGATTCATGTGTCAGATCTCTGTCTATGTCTTAAGGTCTCAAACAGATTCTGAGAGGAATTCCATGGCGCTGCTTTGAGGGGCCTAGAGGGGCTCTGCCTCAGTGACCCTTGACATCCACTAGCTCTTGGGCCAGTGGAAGGATTTCAGGTCACTGGGAATGTGTCCTTGGAAGGGTCAGGAGGATCATTTCCTGTCTCTTTTTGCCTCCTGGCCACTATGAGCTGAGCAGGGCTCCTCCGTCCTGTGCTCCTGCTATGATGTGCTATGTCACCATAGGCCCAAACAATGGGGCCAACTCACTATGGACTGAAACCTCTGAAACTGTGGGCCAAAATAAACCTTTCTTTCTTTTAACTTGATTTTCTCAAGTATTCTATAATAGCAAAGGAAAGCTGACTAGCATAGTCTTGTTGCTTCTGCACTACCTTTGATAATACCTACTGCTACTTTATAGAATTTAAGTGACAGCTCTTGAGAAGTTTAATTCCTAATCTCTTCCTCCCAAGCTTCTCTCCCTCAATTGGCTAAACTTACAAAGAAGATATCTACTCGGTTGAGTGCAGATGTCTTGACTCACCTAGCCTTGAGAACAGAAACAGCTGGTTGTTTTAACTGATTTACGTCTCTACCTTAGATTTTCTTCTGTCAGTTTTATTTTTTTCATAATTTAGATATTGCGTATACTTGTACTTATGTATAAATTCATAAGTAGGTGTGCACATATGAATCTATGAGGTATTTTATTTAAAAAGTTAAAATGTTTTATGTGAGAACTGGGATGACAGTGATGTACCTTCATCAAAATTTGGGGCCAAAGCTCTCCCTGGGGTGCAAACCTTATTTTATTTTATTTTTGTCTTTTTGAGACAGGGTCTTGCTATACACCTCAGGCTGGACTTGAGCTCACTTTGTAGCTCAGGCTGGTCTTGAACTCACAGAGATCCTCCTGCTTCAGCCTCCCGAGTGCTGGGATTACAGGTTTGCACCACCAAGCCCACCTAAACCTTATTTTAAACTTTGTATTTTGACACACAAAGTTACAAGAACAGCTCCAAAAAAGTTCCATGTTATCCTTCAACAGACACTCTTAAGTTTTAACATTTTACCATATTTATTGTGTCACTCTTTTCATCTCTTTAACACATGTGTTATGGGTATAATGTTTTATATAAATGTATGTATGTATATACATTTTTATGTAAGCAAAATTCCCTTAGCTGTTTGAGAGTAAGTTACAGATGTGATGAATTTTGCCTCTAAGTAGTGTAGACATATTTCCTAAAAATGGAGGTCTCTCATCTAACAAGGGTCACAGTCCTGAAAGCAACACAGATACAACTCTATCTACTCACCTACAAACCAGGTTCAGAATTTGCTGATCGCCCTTATAATGACTTTTATAGTCAAAGAGAACACCAGATGATGTATTGCATTCTGGTATCACATCTCTTTGGTCTCTATTGTTTGAACAGTTCCTCAGTTTTTCTTTTGTCTTTTCTGAACTTGCATTTTTTGAGAGGTGCAGGACACTCACTTTGCATACTCCCCCTCAACCTGGATTTCTCAGATGTCTCCTCATAAGTACACTAGGGCTATGCATCCCAGGTCAGGAAGTCACAGAGCTGATGCTGTATTCTCAGTGCCTCCCATTAGGAGACACTTGCTGTCTTATTATGACTGATGTTAGCTCATCAGGCTTTTCTTGTATTAAGTTATCATTTTCCTTTTGTAATTAATAAGTATCATGTGAGGAAATCCCTTGAAACTCTAAATAGATATCCTATTACTCATTAAACTTTCACCCACTAGTTTTAGAATCCATTGATGATTCTTGCCTGAATCAATGATTACCATGAAAGTTGCCAAGTAGTGATTTTTCTAGAAAAACATCTTCAGAGTTCAGTCTTTTGGATGGCCTTAAGAGCCATTTTGTTAAATATTTACACACACATAAACATAAAACTTAGTGGGCGTATGAGTCAGCTCAGGCTGCCATAACAAAATACCACACACTGGGTGGCTTAAACAACAGAAACTGATTAACGAGTTTCTTCACAGCTCTGGGTTCCTGACTCCAAGATCAGGGTGCCAGGGAGAGGGACAGAGACAGGGACAGAGAGACAGAGACAGACAGAAAAAGAGACAGAGATGGAGAGAGACAGAGAAAGAGAGGGTGAAATGAAGAGGAGAGAGACATAGAAAGACAGAAAGAGAGATGGGGGGAGAAATGGAGAGAGCGAGCAAGAGGCAGAGAGAGAGAAGGAGGGGAGAGATGGGGAGGGAGAGAGAGGAGAGACTCTTTCCTCTCGTTATAAAGCCATAGTCCTGTGGGCTTAGGGCCTGTATTAGGGTTCTCTAGGGAAAGAGAATCAATGGGAAATACATGTATAATTATGCAAAAGGATTATTAGCTAGGCCCGCAAAGCAGAACCAGGAGAGTGCACAGTCACTGTCTGTGTGCTAGAGATCCAGAGGACCCAGTAGCTCTTCAGACCAAGAGGAGGGAGGCTGCAGAATAAAAGTGATAAAGGAGGCGGCACCACTCCAAAGTTGGCAGCCTAGAAGCTCCTTGGAGAGCTGCTTGTGTGAGTCAGCCTTGGAATACTGGGAAAACTGGAGACCTGGAGACGAATGAGACAGAAGCAATGACAGCAAAGTATGCCTCAGCCTAGGTAGACTGGAGCTCTCCACAAAGGGCACCCTTCCTTCTTTTTTCCCTTGATTCCACCCAGGCTACAAGCGTATTGGTTGGTGCCAAACACAACTGTGGCAGGTCTTCCCCTCAGTACGCTGGTCTTCACACCAGTCCGCCACAGACACATACAGAACTGTGCTAGGCATTTCTTAATTCAGTCAAATTGACACATCCTGATGAATGGTCCTGGGGCCCTACTCCCCAAATGCAGCTACAGTGAGGATTTGTGCTTCAACAAGGGGCTGGAGGTACAGCTCAGTGGGCTAAGTGCTTGCTGCTGAGCACTAAGGCCCTGAGTTCGATCCCCGGTCCCGGAAAAAAAAAAAAAAAAAAGAGATTTGTGCTTCAACATAATGGATTTTGAAGTGAGAGGACATAATTCAGTCCATTATATTGGTATGATGATAATTGGAATACTATCTTCTTTATAAATTAATTTTATAAAATTGAAATTTTCCTAATATACAAACTTTGCTTCCAGGAACATGGTGTGTGTCTTAATTTTTTCTAATCTTACATTATTTAGTGAAAACCTGTGGTTTGCTTCATTTACACACAGCATACATACTGTTATGTTTATTCTAGGCATTTTAGATTTACCTCTTGCCATTCCATAGGAAATATAATTTTCACTATGGTTTCTAACTAAAAAGTTTTGGAATATAGGAAAACTTCCTTTCATGTACTATTTATTTAGTATTTGCTAATCAATTCCAATGATTTTCCAACTGATTGTTCTGAAAGAGAGGGACATCATAGCTCCATGTGCTGTCTGGTGCTGGGGGGTGGAGGAGAGGACACCCCATCTGTCCCCAGATAGCAAGTGCCAACAGCACAGCCTGGTATCAAGGTGACTTTGCATGAACCCCGAAAATTCCACTTCAGGGTAGGGATCTTCATTTTCTTTTGAGTATCAACAACAATTTTAAAAGTATTTTTGAATCCCCAAGTGTTTGGTTTTCTTTGGATATGCTTTTATTCAAAAAGATATTTCTGATTACAGTGAAAGAGTAAGATGTACTGTTTCTACTTTGAAGTTACTGAGTTTTGTGTTCTTTTATAAAGTTATTTTTTGCAAGCAATCTAGAAATATTTGGGAAGGGTATTGTAGTTTGGGGTTTTGCAAGGGGAACAATACAATACAGGACACTTAATTAGAAGATTATTTTGTAATAGTCACCCAAAGGGTCATATATGAAAAGAGTGCAGGAAATCTGTACACACTGAAGACCAAAGAATCCAGCTAAGGGCCTGGATCCCACAGTAATGTCCTGCGTGAGTCCAGCTGCAGACCTAGAAATCATAACAGTGCCCCTCACGCCTACAAGTCCAACTGGAGGCCGAGAGCCCACAACCATTCCCCATGCAGGTCTGTTTCACAGATCTGCTCTGGGAAGGCCCAATGGTCAGTGGTGGAAGCTAGAAAGTGTGTGCCAACAGGATGAAGGATCTGTGCCAGCAGGCTGAGGGATCTGCACTGGAGCCAGGAAATGATGTGCAAGTAAGAACCAGAGCTCCCCTGAAAAGTACCACAGCCATCCTCGGCGACAGTAAGGTCCCGAGCTCCTCTGATGATGAAAACAGTCAAGTTCCTATCAGGAAAGCCAGCACAACAGGCTTCTCCAGGAGACTGAACAGTGCACCATCTTCCCCTCCGGAGCCAGGAAGTGAGGCTTAATGCAAGGACCCAAGCTCCCCCGAGGTGAGCCATAGCCATTCTCAGTGACAGCAAGATCCGGAGCTCATTTGTCAATGAGAACAGCTGAGTTCATCAGGAAAACCAGTGCGACAAGCTCCTCCAAGACAACCAACAACAGCCCCAGGAAAACCAACAGCTCCAACAGCTTCTCTTCTGCCGTTCTACCTCTTATGCTGCCAGCAGCAATCCTCAGGTGGACTACCCACACCCGGCACCATGCCGGTTCAGTTCAGCTGGTTGTTACAAGTTGACCACTAGCTATGGTGCAGTGTCTGAATGGCAAAGCTTAATTTTTAGCTGTTAAAGTCAGTTATTGGTTTTATTATCAGATATTCCACTTAATATAATTTTTATTAACTTGATTTTTGAAATGCATAAAAGATACAGATTAAACTCTTGTACTGTGCTTGTGGCTGTGACAGCTTTCTCGTCTGTCTCTAGGAGACAGACTTTGTGCACCTTCATGACACTTACACTAAAGACATAATGCTTTTTAATTGTTATTGGTTGTTAATTCCCTTTTGTCATTATGAAATAGTTGCTTGGAATTGTTTTTAATTTGATACTATTGCTATTCATTTTAATTTTTCTTCATATCCTGTAACTAATATCTTAATATTTTTATTCTAAGTTTATTTATTTTTAAATAAAACATGTATCTCCAAATAGGAAAGTTGGATTTTATTATTTGAATCAATATTAGAGGTTTTACCTTTTTAATTAGGAGCTTAAAGCATTCCTAGTAATTGTGGTAACAGATCCAGCTGGTTTTAGGACTTTGTACTTTCTATGTCTGCTTCCTTATTGTTTTCCTACTTCCAACATTAATCTTTTGTTAGCTTTTGACCTTGCTCTTTTCTGGTATTTCAGAAAATTTCCATACTATTTTAAAATTCCATTTTGGTTACTTTCTTTATGATACTGGGGATTATATTCTGGTTAATCTAAGATGAAGTATATCTACATTAGATGACCTTTTGGCCAAAGCAAGAATGAGAAAAGAATTACTCATTGTGTTTCATCTAGGGGAAAATTTGTCCTGATTTAACTTCATCTCTATGCTTTGCATTTCTTTATTATTTTGTTCTATTTTTATAAATTGTTGTGTGAATACCTAATACTTTGTATTAATCAATGCATTTTCTGGTTATTAAATTAAATAATTAATAAGCCAATAAGTATTATTGATTATGATGAATAATCTTTCTTCTAAGAATGACATTACATTGTTTTATAATCATATTAGTATTTATCTAGATTTTTTTTATTACTAATTTGTTCATTGCCGCTGCTTTTGAAAATTTCCCTTTCATGTTGGCATTCTTAATTTCGTTGTCAAGTGGGCTACTTCTTCCAGAACTAACTTTCCCTCAGGGAGATATATGTTCACATATTTTAGTCTTTTCTATCTCTTCCTCATTTTCTAGCACTTGAAAAACATTTTACCCAATACTTTTCTGTTATAACAACAAAGCTAGGAAAGAGAATGTCAAACCTTTACTGTTAAATCATTTGAGGTAAAAGCACACCTATGATTTTTAGATGTCAAGGCCTTTTTAAAAAAACAAGCCACTGTGACTTATGTAATTCTTCTGACATGATAAATAAACTAAATATGCTGTTTAAAAATCAATTCTAGTAAGTGTCTATAACTTTATGGCATCACACTAAATCCTAATACTCTTCTTGACTATTGAACAATTCCTAAATGTGACTTACCTATTATTAATTTGTGTCCATTTTTAAGCTCTGTGTACAGGTGGCAAGAAATTAGAACTCCCATTCATTCCACAGTTTTTCATGTACTGGGCTAAGTCCTTTAAGTACTGTTCCTGTTCCTTCTAAAACACTCCTGGGGGCAGTTTACACACCACAACACTATACCAGAGGAGACCGGAGGTCAGGGTGTGGTGACAGTACCATCTCAAACCAGCCAGGCAGTACACTTGTCTGGGTCAGCCAGGTTATGAAGCTGGGTGGGGTGCTCTCTTGTGCTGTTTTAGGGTAAACATGTGGTGCTGTCTTGATATATGTTCTCCAGGCCTTGTGCAAACCTGGGGTTATTTGCAGTTTGCTTGGCAAAGGTATTGGAATGTCAGGTTTTTTTTTACGGTTGCTTCTCTTTTGAATCACTTTGAAATCTAGTTTATCATCCCGACTTGTCACTCTTCAGTATCAGTTCACTGAGCGAGGAGTTACAATCTTTACCAACATAGCCCCAGTAGGAATAGTTTTTAATTATGGGCTCTACTGTTAGCCTCAGTGGTAATCTCATCTGCAAATTCAGATCGCTAGTACGTAGAATTAAAGCAACATTAAATTTAACACCAAGACTTTTTTTTAATATATGTGGTGCTGGGGATTGAACTCAGGGCCTTGTGCATGCAAAGCAAGCGCTCTACCACTGAGCCACATCCCCAGCCCAACACTAAGACTTTTAAACAATTTTATGTGATTGTATATACACAGAAGAGTTTTATGTGATGGTCATGGACTTATATTTATGCAGAGGGTTATAATCTGTAAAGCTCATTTATTCTTTATTCATGTATTTCTTAATTAAAGTAACTTTTTGAGCTCCTGCAATGTGCTGGGTGTGGTCCTGAGCTTTGGAGAATCAGAGATCAGTAAAACATGGTCACAGTCCTGCAGAGCTCATTGTCTAGTACAGGGTGTCATACAAGGAGATGAATCACCATATAGTATAGGAAAAGCAATAGAAACAAATATAAATAAAATGAGCGGGAACCATAATTCAGTGACGGAAGGCAGTGAAGTGAGGTTGATGGGCTTTGGAGTTTAAAATGGCATGACCCAAAGATTCTATTCATAGCCAAATTTATGGTTCACTAGCAGAAGCAAAAGGAAGACATTGTCAGACTTACAAGCGCTCCAAAATATACAGCTCCATATTCTTCCCAGAAACTTTATTTGAAGTTATATACTAGGCAACTGTGAGATAAATCAGAACCAAGAACTCAAGCAGGAGAATTCACTGCACAGAAGGGACAGAGAAAAGTTATAAAATATTTCACAGATGAATTAAATCTAAGTAATTTTCATAACTATGGTTGTAAAAGATAACTTAAATTTTGCAGGTAATCTGTTAAAGCTAAGATTCATAGCGTAGTAAAATAATTTCCCATTCAGAATCTGGCAGAAACAAAATTCCCCTTGTAATATTTAGAATCAGAGAGATTGAATGAGACAGTATAAAAGTTATTGTGTATACTAATTTCTTCAGCTTCCATGATCATAGTCAATATACACTCTGTTATGGTAAATATAAAGGAAGAAAACTTAACCCTAAGAACTTGTGAGGTTTTAAACGTATTTTTCTAAATGCTAAAGAAGAAAAGTCAATAAAATATGGCAAATGAGGGCTGGGGATATAGCTCAGTGGAATAAGTGCCTGCCTGGGAAGTGCAAGGTCCTGAGTTTGATCCCCAGTACTGAAAAAAAAATAGGCAAAAGAAGTAATGAACACATACAAAAGTAAGAAAATGTAACATGGACAACAGAAGTAAGGCCACCTATGCTGGTTATGAAACTAAAAGTACTTGAGTTGAATGCTCCCATTAAAATAGAAAATATCTTCTAGAATAAAAAATGAAATTTGACTCTGTATTGTGTTTGAGACACATCTAAAATAAAGGACTTCAAAATGCAAAACTAAAAACAAACTTGTTTTTCATATGAAAATATATCAAATGGTATGAATTAGGTCTACAAACTGCATATATTAAAAGTTTAAAAACTGTTACTAGGTAATGTTTATTTCAGAATGCAAGGATGGTTCAACATTAGGAAACATATATTAGATGTTGCAAGTGAGTTACACCCCCAGCCCTTTTAAGATTTTATTTTGAGACAAAGGTCTCACTAAGTTAAGTTCCCTAAGCAAAACTTGAACCTGAAGGCTTTTTAACTCAACCTTCCAGACTATTGGGATTGTTGAACCACCATGTTTGGCTAAATTAATTATTTTAGTAGATTACAAAATAAAAAATATTGCATGGCCAGCTCAATATCCTACAATGAAATGCATAGAATTATTTAATAATCCCTCACCAAATACTTTTCATTAACTAGCAGATGAAAAGTGACTTGCCTATCATGTTTAATGTTGAAACACTAGAAAATTCCCATTGAAGCTAAAAGAAAACAAAAGTAGGAAAACAGAGATTTGGGAGTTTGCCATCAGATAATAAATATAATGGAAGAAAATATAAGTGGATATTCCATCTTGGACTGAAGAATGCCTGACTACTTATGACATCAAAGGTCAACTCTCTCAGAGCAGATTTTTTTCAGGCTTGTTACTGGTACTTTGTCAAGACAGTCCTTCATTGTGTAGAGGCATTCTGATTATTATTTTTTTTTTATTTTAGAAACATAAAAGTACAAAAACATATTGACAAACAGACACCAATTATCATAAAAAATAGTACAATCACAACTAATCTATAGACAAGGTGATATGGTCTCAACAGTGGTTATTGCTTTATCCATTGATATCTTCGAATTGTAAATGTATGAACCCATATACAGACATGCAAATTTAGTCAGACA